>RYFJ01000229.1:600000-829712 GCA_003991445.1 Oryza meyeriana var. granulata
AGCCCGCCAGCGCCGTGTCGCCCGTCTCGCTCCTCTCCCACTGACATGTGGGGCCAGGGCCTAAATGTCGTTTGGCCGGAGGAGACAAAGCACAATTGCCGTCGATTTTTCCCACCCGTTGCCGCGCTTCTCCCATCCGCCCTCCGTTCGAATACATACGGACCGACTCCACCCCATGCCCGCACGCCTGTTCCCCCACTTGGCCATGGAAATCGTGCGTGGACGCGCCCATGATGCCGTCCCGCCGACCTCGCCTTCTCTCTGCGTTTTTGAACCGCCTCGGCTATGGTTTCTTCCCGCTAAGCCCTTATAATCCACTCCCGCACCCCCTAGCAATTCCCCTCACTCGCCGCTCTCAGAATCGCACCTCGCACCCAAAATCTGTAGCGCCACCGTCCGCCGCCAACTCCAGCCATTCACCGCCGTCGAATCCTACCACGCCAACCGCGCGCGGTCTCACCGTTGCTTCCGCCGGGCCAAGGAGAGCCTCGACTGCCACTCCCGCAAGCCCAATCGCCGCCAGAACCGCTCCCTCGCCGTCGTCGACCTCGGTGAGTACCACCGCTGGCCTCTGTCCGTGTTTTTCCATCGCCCCGCTCAGTCATTCTCCCTCCTAATCCTCTCAGCGTCTTTGCCAGGTCCCATGTCATGCCCAAAAATTCACAACCAGAACTCTAAACAATATGTGTATTAAATCCCTGCCCAAGAAAACCAGGGTACACATAGACCAAGTTGCCATACAGATGGTACGTCTTACAAATAGCATAAAATTGTCTAATAGAAATGTAGCGAAAAACGATAAAGATAAATAAATAAACTAAGCCGCGCAGAGGTTCCAATCCATAGGCAACTTGACGGCAGCACAAGCCTACTCCTCCTGATGATCGTCATCCGAGTAGAACTCCATCTCTGAGAGGAAAGGGGAGCAAGCTTTGAGTACCACCCACAGTACTCAACAAGTCACACCCGTAAATATACACAATGCACGAGAAACAAAGAAAGGCTTTCGGGTTCATTTGCGTAAAGCGGTTGTAAATTGTGGTAGTTGAGAAATAGGTAAAATGGTTGTTAAATTAAGCAATATAAAACATCACTGGTCAACGTTACACCACGTTGATCAAGCTCAAACCATCCCTCCTACTCCTACACAATATTTTAAGTCAAGTTATTACGGTAAGACTAATCACGGAGAGTCTTGACCAAATGCCCATAACTGCGGGAACGGCTATTCGAATAGTTTTTAACTTTGGCCAGAGGTGTATAACTGTACTCACAAGGCATAGCCCCACACACATTCCTGTGCGCCGGCATACCACCACAGCACCCCACGAGAGGTTGTGATGGGACCGTTCACGCAACTCCTCCCAACCATCCATACCACGCTGAGGTTGCACCTGCCGAAAGGGCACACCATGTCAGCCAGGCTACCCGCCCTTGTGCCACGATGAATCCGGAAGCCAATTAACCCGACACCCGAGTCGACCCAACCCCATCACCCCCATCCTCACCAATAATGCCTAGGAGAGGAAAAAGCTATGCTACAAACCCAGCCGTTGCCTACGCTGGCTTGTGATATGTACGAAAAACTGCTCAAGAGGTTTTCACGAACCAGTCCTTAATTGCTATAGGTGCGACCAACAAAATCATGCACCCACCGCCCACCATTATGGTCATATTTTAGTGATATCATTATTGATGAATACAATTCCATCATCTCGACACAAGGTCGATCTTAATTATAACAATGAGTAATTAAATCCCCAAAGTGAGCTAGTATTCTAAGCATGGCTAAGCAAACCGAAGAACATATTCTAGTCATGTTGTCACTCACGTTACAAAGGAATAGAGGGTTTGCCGAGCTATGGTGATCAAACTATATATAGGTCATGTCCCACTCAACATGAAATAATAAAACATGCATCTTTATTTAAGCAAAGCAAATATTCTGCATAAATTAGGTACAATATGGCCAAGAATAGTGATGTAACTTGCCTTGCTTCGGCTCAGCAACTTCAGCGATGACCTCGAAAGACCCTGGAGGCTCAGAAACGTCAATCTTTAACGACACACAATACATAAACAAATAAAATAGTACATAAGGTCATTGAAATAGAGGCTAAAACTATTTTTAATGGATTCTTGGTATTTTTCTGAATTTAATGAAATTTAAATAGAATTAATCAGAGTTCGTATGAATTAGTTACGAATTTTTAAAGATTTGCTATGTTTTAATATACAAAAGAAAAGCCTTATTGATTTATTGCGCATAAATTAAGGATTAGGGTGTTAGCTGACCATGGGAGGCCGGCGCCAACAGGCAGGCCCCACTGGTTAGCAATCCACGGGCGGGCGGCGCACGGTGGACCGAGTCCACCGCGACCGGGCGCAGCTACGCCAAATGGCTGCTGACGCGGTGCCCACGCGGCGCCAACGTGGTAGGGGCACAGGTGCTCGAAGCGGGGCCATGCGGACGGCCCTGATCTACCGCGAGGTAGATTGGACGGCCAAGGGCGAAAGGGGGCAGTGCCCCGCCAACGCGCGCGGCCCGATGGTCACTGCCGGTGACCATCCGGCGGGCAGAGAGCGGCGGCGGGGTAGATGGGAAAGCAAAATGGGGCCTCACCAAGAGCTCGTGGCAAACAGGGAGCGGCAAACAGCGGCGAAACGGACCGAGGCGGCGGCGAGACTTCGGGATGGCGACGATCGACGGCGATGGAGGGGCAAACGAAGTCGAGGGGGTCCTGGCGAAGGTGTAGAAAGGGTTAGGAGAGAAAAAGACCAAATGAGTCGTGCCCTCAGTTATGGGCGATTGGTCAAGACTCACCGTGATTAGTCTCACCTTAATAATTTTGACCTTAAATGCCGCTTAGACTAGGTTGGCTGATTTGGGCCTGATCAACGTGGTCTAGCATTGTTCAGTGACGGATTAATATTGATTAATATAACCATGGTTTTACCTATTTCTCAACTACCACTGTTTACAACTGCTTTATGCAAATGAGCCTAAAAGCCCTTCTCTGTCACCCATGCATCATTGCATTTTGCTAGTGTGACTTGCTGATTACTGTGGGTGGTACTCGGTCTTACTTTCTTTCCCCTCCCCCCTTCAGAGCTGGAGTACTACTCTGATGAAGACCATCAGGAGGAGTAAGCTTGTAGCCCCGTCAAGCTACCTGTGGACTGGAGCCTCTGTGCGGCTTAGTTTATTTATCTTTACCATTTTCCCGCTGCCTATGTAAGATAATTTATTGTTAGAAAACCGATACCAATAAACAATAGGTAACCAAATGCGGAAGAATGCAATAGAAGATCCAAAACTGATGACGATACCGAGGCACGATATTTGTTAACAAGGTTCAGTCGAAGCCTAGAATGACCCTCGACCGGTACGCAGCTGGCCAGCCGCTACCTCTCGCCGCCTTCTACTAAGTCGCCATGCATTTACTACAGGTCCGTCTCTCTATTTAAGAGAAAGCCTAGAACAGAGTTCGACTCTAACTCTTCCCTAACACCTACTACAACTTTAAGTCCTAAACTGTAACCGACTATGTACATATATTCGACATAAACTCTAACAAACTCCACCTTGGCGAATATACCACGCCAACTTGAATTTGCTCCATGTGCGAACCTCCGTGTACCCGAATTTGAGTTGGTTCCTTCTTTGCCTCTCACGCCGAGCCTTCACCAGGCTCACCACCATCAAGAGACTCCGCTATCTCCCCGTAACTTCTTCTTATGGACTCTAACTACAGCAGTGCTCCACTATCTCTTCTATCATCACAGTCGTCTTGCCAAGCGAAATTGAATTCCTTCTTAGTTGGAACATCTCCGACTCCTCGAAGAACATGTTCACCTCCATCTTCTGTCTTAAATTTGATTTTATCTACTCCATGGCCAGATAACCAATGTCATCACCGAATAGACAAATTCAAACTCACCAAATTGTATGAGGAGAACCATTTCTTCCTTGACGTTACACCGAGCTAACAAATCCAACATCCACGCTTTTCATATCCTTAGACTGAGCCTACGATACTTTGAGAAGTTCGTCGTTGCCCCCAAGTCTCTCGAAGAAATCACCATGATAGCCCTTGCTCTTCCATCTCTTCAGTGACACGGATTTCCATATATCCCCATCATGCCAACCCGTAGATTTTGGATATATCCTGTATTGCCAAACAGTCACGTTGATGCCATCAACAAAACTGATCCGCTGTTGCCCAGGATCGCCGCCACCTCCTCTTGCCGAAGACGGCCTGTCAAGTTCCGCTGCCTGCACCACCACCTACTGCACCAAAGGCCCGTGCCTTGCAGCTTGCCTGACAACCACAACCCGTTTCGACTTCCGATTGTCCGCCCGTCAATCTTGTTGCAAGCCGAAGCTAACGAATCACCACGCCATCTTCCTAGCTGCCAAACGACTCAAGCGCCACATCTAGCCAACTCCCTATCAAACATAGCTCACGGAAAGGCCCGAGCCACCCCGCCCGAAGTGTTCGACTCCACCGATCGAGAGTGTCGATCGCCTCCAGCTTCAATCAACCCTGAGCATCACGTCTGACCATCTCCCCGTTGAAAGTAGCTCATCGAACGGTTCAGATTGCCCACCTGAAGTGTTCTAATCTACCAATCAATTTGTTGATCGCCACGGTGCTCCACCTTGCGTCAATATCCCTCTCTGGACATTACGTGCAATAGTCGTGATGGAGCCTGTGGATGTCGTCATAGGGCACTCCACTGTGGAGCCTTTCAACTTCGATCCGCACCGCCAGAGCTTTATCCGTTGCTGCCGAGCTCGATCCACACCGATCCGCCACCAAAGAGATTGATCCACACCGATCCATACCACTGAGCACGGTCCGCCGTTGCCAAGTGGAGGTTGAAGGCAGAGCCGGCGCGCTGCCGGAGAACTCAACGACGGGCCGCCCCAATTCGCTAGCGCTGAGAGAAGAGAGGCGAGATGCGCCGGCGGCGGAGAAGTTCGTCACCGAGGGAAAGAGGGGAGAGGCAGCGACGGCCGAGCTCGTCGCCGACGGGGAGGAGAGGGGAGAGGTGGCGACGAACTCGCCTGAGAGAGAGCCGAGAGAGGATTGGAGAGGTGAGAGGAGGGGGAGAGATTTCATATTAGTTTTTGGATTTCAAGATGTTCAATGCAGAATTATTGGACTTTTAAAAATTCATGATGACTGAAATAGAAATTGTAAGGGGTTGACATAAAAGTGAAGACATCCTTGGAGCCACTTTGCATTGTGGGGGTGGGGGGAGAGAGGGACACGTCTAAAACATGTGTCTTCGTCCTATGTGGCACTCTAAGGCACAACTTTGAGTGGCATGTATTGTGGATGGTCTTAAGGGCTCTTTTGAAGCCAAGGAAAAATAGAAGAATTTTAAAGGACTTGAATCCTATAGGAAAAATTCTTATGAGGCTCTTTGTATTAAAAGATTGGGTCTATGTCATGTTTCATGTGAATTTTGGAGAATTCCTACCCTAAGCTCAAACCTCTTGGAGAATTTTCTTTGTGTCTACCTCTGTCTTTTAAATTGTGTGTTTTTATATGTTCCATCTAAACGGTTTCCTGTGTAGTTTTCGTATTTTTTTTATTTAGTATGATTGAAGGTGCTATGATATTTTAATTATATGTTTTTTATTTCTGTGCTTTGATAACCATGCGTTCCAAAAGAGCCTAAAAAAACAAGGATTTGTATTTCTTCCCTAACCATTTGGAAGGATTTACGATGGATGGTACTTTGTTCTTTCCAAAAAAATGTTCCGATTTATAGGACAATAAATTTTTGTAAGAATTCTCAAAACGTAAAACGATGTGTTTTTTTAAAAAATTTATATGAAAGTATCTTTTAAAAACCAAATAGATCCATTTTTGAAGTTTTTAATAATTAATACTTAATTAATCATGCACTAATGATATCTCTCGTTTTGCGTGTGGCTTACAAGACAGCACAATAAATCAATTCAAATACCTCCTAACGTTTTCTTGTTTACTTAAAAAAACTGCCGTGAAATTTGCACAGACTGCTCCGATCGGTTGAGTTTTTTAGCAGCCGATCACAAGCCGATATATGTGACCGAATTAACGGAAAATATTTTTAGGAAAAAAAATACTTCTACTGTATGCAGTTTAGAAGCTAAGGCTAAAAAATACCAGAAAGAAAAAAAAAATCCCAAATCAATTCTAAAATTAAGTTTGAAAATTTAAATTTGGTTATGGCTTACTGTAAGTTAAAGAGCAGCATATGCGGTATAAATGGCAAAGAGGGTGGCTTGAGAAAGAAAGAAATAGCATGATCACAACATAGGCTACTGATGTATACGTAGACATACATCCGACAAGATCAGTGTCGCTTATTGATTGTATTCAGGAATCTTTTAAAAAGGTTGAAACCATGAGCAAGATCGACAAAATGGCATACAATCAACTGCAGAATTGGCACCAATGCACTTTCCACGCTGTCTCACACCGGCATCTACGTACAATCAGGTGAAGCGGCAGTTGCGTTCCCCCAATGAGAAGTACACCCAATCAAGGATGTAATGCATCAATGCAAGGTTTTCTATGATCCTCCGAGACGGATGTATTTTTAGTGTTATTCGAGAGGTATATACCTTCTGGAGTAGTAGTAATTACTAGTTACATCATAAGTATATATACTACACAAACTCACAATGCCACTGGATAGTAGAAAGATGGGAAATCTTACCGTCTATTTTTTAGGAATCTAACTGTTTCCTATGAAATTTGTGTTTTTGATCGAAATATAGCTGAAAGGAACGAGGGGGAACTGAGTGTTGAAATAAGAACTGAGTGTTGAAACAAAGAAACCAAACCATTTTCCATTGAGTACTGATATATTAAAACAGAGCAGCTAGTTTGCTCGTCTTTGCGATCTGACAAGCCTAGAACAACAGCAGGAGGAGAAAGTGTTATTCCTCTGCCCTAGTAAGTTTCAGCTGAGATCGACGGCGGCAAATGCCCCATCTCTTCGCTTCATTTCGGCTTCAGAAGAAAGCCCGGCTTCCGTAGAACACCTTGGGAGATTTCTCCGGCCCTCCGGCCGTCGGCTTCTTCGCCGCCGCGCCCGAGTCGGCGCCGCTGGAGTCCGCGTCGGAAGCGGCGTTGCCGGCGCTCTTGTCGCTGCTGCCATTGCCGTTGTCCAGGTCCAACGGGAGCTTCATCTTGGCGAGCGACTCCGTGAACTGCTGCATGCTCTTCATGTACATGTCCATGATCTCCTTCTGGTCGACCTTGATTTCCTGCTCGATGTTGACGCTGACGACCGGCGGCTTGTCCACCGCGCTCTCCGACATGGCGCCGGGCGAGTTGACAGCCGCCGGGCTGCTCTGAACGGTGCGGGAGGACTCCACCTCCGCGTCGGCGGCGTCGGAGGCAGCCTTCTCCTTCTGCTCTGCCGACGACACGGCATTGCCCGACGACGGCTCAGAATTGGACTGCGGGGTGGCCGGGACAGCCACGGCGGCGGGGGACTCCGTGGTGGACACGCTGCTGACCGGCGTCTCGCTCCGGAAGGTGCCGACCGAGTCAGCGGTGCTGTTGTCCGTCGAGAAGCTCTCCACGACGCGCACGCCGGCGACGTGGGTCTCTGCGGTGGCGCCGTCGCCGTCCTCCGAGGTGAGGAGGCTCTCGGAGCTCTGCGGCTCCACGGCCGAGCACGGCAACCCGATGTACTCCGACACCATAATCTGGTTCTCCTCCACGAGATTCAGATCGGGGAACTCGATCTTCTCGTACTCCTTGCCGTTCGCGTCGCCGGCGCAGGCTCCGGCGACTTCGGGCTCCTCCGCGTCGGCCAGGGCCGGCTTGGGCGTCGGTGAGATGGGCACGACCTCAGGCACGACTCCGATGTAGGCGACCTCGAGCTGCAGGAACCCGGCGTGGGAGTGGAAGATGTCGTTGGTGGAGAGCGGGAACTCGCGGGCGAGCGTGCCGCCGTCGGCGGCGACGACGTCCGGGAGTGGCACGAGCGCGAACCCCAGCAGCTGGTCCTGCATGTAGTTCTTGACGCGGCTCAGCATCCAAACCTCGCACCGGAGCGCGCCGTCGACGTCCCCGGCGCGAACGCCCAGGCGCAGCGACTGGTCGAACACGGGGTTGCGACCCCCGCCGTTGATGACCTGCGTTGACGCCGCCGGCGCCCCCTCCCCCGGCAGCGACAGCCGCGCGTACACGTCCTGCTTGTGGTAGATGCAGATGTTCTGGATGTCCCGCGCGCTCTGCACGTGCACGTCGATGTACCCTATCAGCTCCCCGCCGCTCCCGTTCGCCGCCGGCGCAGAAACCGCCTTCTCCTGCTGCGAATCCATGGCAACGACACTTCCACCACTCGCCTGCAACAACATCCGAAGAGATAACAACGAATCAAACCAAATCCACATAAAAATGAGCCAGTTTCACCTTAAAGAAATCGAAGCCGGTGGGGGAGCAGCTGCATAGTCAAAATCCGACGGTAGGTGGAGCAAGGTGGAAGAAGAGAACGTTGAACTGTCGGCCGATGCTTACTACTACAGTGAGACAAAACCAGAAACTGCAGCACAGAGTCTCGTTCCCGTCAACGCTTCTTGAGCAGATGGACTACAAGTTCACAGCCCCAAGAACTTGATTAACCACACAGCCACCTAAGAACTGGAGATAAATAACTCTCCGGAGGAAAGGCAATCGATCGATGCTGCGCAGGTTTCCATCCCAATAAAGGGTAAGCGCAAGAAAGAGCACAAATCCCAGGGAATCCAAAGCAGGGATGCAGAGGAAAGACAAGCAAGGGGAAATCTCACAGCAGAAAGCACAAGAGGATTCGGCGGTTTCGCCTCTTACCTTGTCTGTACTACTCGAGAACTGAAGCAGCAGCAAGCACCACCACTGGTTGGAGCCTTGGAGGAATCAAGCGGAGGAGGAGAGTAGGCGGCGTGTGCTTGGGGGCTCGAGGATATAACACCAAAAGGGGATTAGGGTAGTAGCAATAGATATTTTTTTAGTCTTACCTTGCCTTTTTTTTCTACTCCCGTACCTAACTAAGCTTGCTTTTATTGCCTTGTTTGGCTTTACCAGCCACAGTCCTTAGCCTAATAAAATCACTGCGAGAGTCCAAGTATTCATTCATTCAAACCACTATACTTATATAATTGTATAATTAGTACTGATATGTAGATTGTAGAAAATTAATACGGGTAGATAAGTTAAAAGGGCGAGGCGCATATACGGATGGGAAAGAAGGATGGCCTGAAGAAAGGTCGGGAAAGGGCGGGGAAAGGGGTCGCAGAAAGTCCGGGGCATGCTGCTGCATGCAGTTAGCTCACTCAGGCTCAGGGTGGGGCACTTTGCGCTGTTTCTATCCTATTTTACTACCGTTTTTTCCACGGTTTTGAGTGATAGCCCCAAAAGTCAAGCAAAGGCATCCGGCACCCTCGTGCCTCGTCTCACCTCTGGCGTCTTGTGGCGGCAGCGCGTGACGGGCCGCACCAATGGGGCGCCTCCACCTGCACAGCCGGTGCAGCCTTTGGATGGGCAAGCACGCCCCCGGCGTTTTTTCTAATCCGAACCGTCTCGACTCCGCTGTTCCGCCCCCGCGGCCGCGTCTGCCTGCCCGCGCGCTGCCGGCGGGGTCGGTGTGCCGTGCGGGGCCCGGCGCGTCCGCACGCTCGCGCGAGTTTTTCAAAGGGGATACTGCTCCTTTCCGCGGCCGCCACATGCTCCCGCTTCGGTGGTTCGGTGCGCAGCCGGAGCCGTTCGTCACAGTCACCGTTCTATCACGCTGTTCGCAAGTCCATCTTCTCAGCAGCTTTTTTTTTTTTTTCCATATGTACGTTTTCTAAAATACTAAATGGTATGTTTTTTAAAAAATTTTATATAAAAGTATCTTAAAAAATCAAATAGATTTATTTTTCAAATTTTTAATAATTAATACTTAATTAATTACATGCTAATGACGTTTCTTATTTTGCATGTGGCTTATAAGCCGGGACAAATAAGCTAGAAAGAGCTTGTTCTAGCCCGGGCTCTGATATGCTCCTAGCTTCTGATTTATATGTTAGTTTCTGAAATATAAAATAGTGTGTTTTTAAAAAAAACTTTATATAAAAGTATCTTAAAAAATTCGCTATAAGCTACACACATAAGTAGGTTCAAAGGCTACTTTAGTTTCTTCCTCGTTTAAACCGCTAAACGATATATTTTTAAAATATATATATATATAATTTTCTTTAAAATTAAATAAATCAATTTTTTAAGTTTATAATAATTAATATTTAATTAATTATTTGTCAATTTACGTGCTGAAATAAGATAAGCTTCATAAGCATACTCTTACCATTGCGCGGCGCGAGGTTGCGAGTAAGGCTGGATGAAAAACTTGTAGCTCGATAGCTCGCTCGGATCGGCTGGATAATTTTCTTTAAAATTAAATAAATCAATTTTTTCAAGTTTATAATAATTAATATTTAATTAATTATTTTTCGATTTACATGCTGGAATAAGACAAGCTTCATAAGCATACTCTTACCACTGCACGGCGCGAGGTTGCGAGTAAGGCTAGATAAAAAACTCATAGCTCGATAGCTTGCTCGGATTGGCTCGTTTGCGATTTGTAACGAGCCAAGCTAGAATGCTAGCTCGGTAAGTTAACAAGCCAGCTTCCGAGCCCAACGAGCCGAGGTCAAAGGCCCACGAGTGCACATATGATAACCCACATGTAGCCTGGCCCAGCAAGGCAGGCAAGGCAGCAACCCCTAAACCCAGCAAGGCAGCAACCCCTTCTAACCCTAGAACCCCATACCCCTTCCCTCCTCCCCCTCCCCGCCCCCACCCGGCCATCCCCGAATGGCTGAATCCCTCCCCCCCACACGACCACACGTTGAGACACGGACGCCACACCCAAATCCGCATGACCGCAGGCCGCCACCTGCCTCCAGCCTCCGGCCTCTAGCCCCTCCGCCTCTGTAGACCACCGTCGCCCGCCTCCGGCCTCCACCCTCCAGCCCCTCTACCTTTGCAGACCGCTGCGTCCGCCTCTAGCAGTGCAGCCGCACGGGGCACGCAACAGTGCGCCGTAGCTCGAAGCTGCTAGCTCCCCCGCCCGCCTGGCCCTGGACGCCTAGACCCACCACGGCACCGCCCTGTCCACCATGGAAGACGAGGTCAAGATGCAAGTGCGAGAGGAAGCTCCTTCTCCTTAGCAGCCGGCAAGTTTGGAATCTAGAAGCAACCATGCCAGCAAGAGGTCCTCGTCGTCGGTCAAGGTTGGCCACGGTCGAGGTCAAGGATCTTCACTTACATGTGGACTTGCATGTTAATTTTGGACATGATGTAAGCAGACAAGCATTTGGATATGCTGATTTGCATCAATGCTTGATTCATGATTACATATTTGCATTGTATGATAGCTCAAGCTATAGAAATTTATGCATGTATATGCTTTGTGTATGTATGTTTTATGTACTAGCGAGCTGACAAATGAGCCGAGCCGAGCTCAAGCCAGCTCGGTACTTAACGAGTCAGCTCAAGCTGAGCCGAGCCAAATCGAGCTGGCTCGATATCCACCCTTAATTGCGAGTTTGCCCACACGAACGGCAGCGGAGTTTGGCTGTTGCAGTGACAGCGAACCCGGAAGGGGGAAGACTTGGCCTGTTTGGCTGTTGTTGGTACGCGAGGCGGCCGTGCATGCAGGACCGGACTGTAGCTAGTAGTCGACTGGTGCGACGATAGTCGATAGGGATTACTGATGCTCAACTGTCCCATGCTCCTAGCCTCTCGTAATGTGGTTGACATATTAGTATTTTGTCTGTTTCAAAATATTATAGCATAGGATCATCTATTGGTTAAACGTTTTAAAAAAAATAAATTCATCTATCGATTGCAGTTGCATATATCTATGACTAACTTACACAAATTTATCGCTAAATTTGTACGTAATCGATAATACCAATCATAACAAGTTAAAAGTGTAACGGTAATAAGTTGTACATCTTGAAACTCGCTTGTTCCACCCCGTATCTCAAAGTTTGATCTAACGGCCAGCGTTTGTTATTTGATAGAATCTAAAAAATCAAATGTTTGATCAATAGCAAATATATAATAGTATTTAAATTTTATTTTAAAATATAACAATATATATATATATATATATATATATATATATATATATATATATATATTCTCTTTTCAATCAATTATAAGCTTTTACCATAAAAGTTTTCACCTATTTTTTCCTTCTCAATCAATCACAACTTTTCTATATTTAATTTCAACTTTCTTAATATTCATGTTTAGTTCTAAAACTTTTTATATTTTAGGAGAAAGCTAATACTAGTGTGGTTGGAGATCTGCTTGAAAGCAATCTCGTGCAGAAATATTTCTTTCAAGCGGGCATCTGATCCGGCGGACTTACAACAGTTGGTATTTTTGCGTGAGGGTTTGCTCTTTTTCAACGGGAAAATGAAGCTACTCCAATTTGTTACGGAACTTTAAGTTGAAAATTCAACTCGAGATTGGAAAGAGAACTGTCAACTTAAGATTTGGGCAATTCCATCTGCAAGACTTGTGGAAAATATAGCCTACTTTCTACTAGGATTTTAGTGGGCGTATAGGCTACAAGGCTACTATTTGTACCTTCAACTTAGTTTATGTTTGGTATAACTTTAACTCCATAAATTTTTTTAGCTGGGTAATTCTAACCCTAGAAATTCTTGGAGTTAGAGTTGTGGTTATATTAAGGTTGTTATTGTAAGATATTTTGTTCACACTTTAATGTAAAATCATGTTATTAGATTACTTTTATATAGGAAACTCTATTTTTGCAAGAATTCAAGTTAGAGTCATGCCGAATAAGACCTAACAGGAATCAGGTTTTCCATAGGATTTTCACAAATCAAAGATCATGTAAACCACCTCATAGATCATGTGTGCCAAGCGCCACCATGTGAAGCTTGTGATACCCGCTGTTCAAACCCATGGACTATGTATGCACCTCTTACATTGATTAGTCGTCCACACGAAGTCATCTGAATTAGATGCCACAATACACATATACGCTGAATCAACGCCACATTTTACTAGCTGGACGTATTCAAACGAACACACTACTATGCAGCACTCAAACAAAACCAGGTATTTCAAACAAACAGATGCTTAATTTTCTTGGCCTAGTCGTTGCATGCATACTTATACACCAAACATGAAACTACAGTGCAATTTACTAAAACTAATGTGGTGTTCTTTCTAGCTTATTTTTTTTTAAGCTTATAAGCCACACGCAAAACGAGAAACATCATTAACGCGTGATTAATTAAGTATTTATTATTAAAAACTTGAAAAATGGATCTATTTGCTTTTTTAAGATACTTTCATATATAAATTTTTTATAAAAAACACACCGTTTAGTGTTTCGAGAAGCATACTCACGAGATACGAGAAAATATAGGCAGTTTATATAAGCTGCGCCGAACAGCACGTAAAAGACTATGTAGTAACTTTCTATGATGCTGCAGTCAAACCATTTACTCAAATATAAAGTTTAGATATATGAAAATAATTTGAGTGCATTTATTACAATTATATGTTTTAGTTTTATGTTGAAGTAGGTTTGTTTAACCCAAAAAATTCTTTTTTTTCGGTAGGTTACCCTAGAAAACACTACAACCTCCGTTTCAAACTAGTTGTCGTTCTAGATTGATTCTAAGTCAATCATTTAAATATTTAATTATTAATTTCTATAAATTCATATAGTTTAATATTATAAGATTTATGTTTTTAGATTTACTATGAGAAATACTTTTATAATATATAAATCACATATTGTTAAGCTACATAAATTTCTAAAAATAATAGTCAAAGATATAAATATTTGATTTAGAACAAACTTAGAACAATAAGGCACTATTCGGCAGGAGAGGTTCGATGAAAAAATGTCTCGTTTCCTGTAAGCACACTTACTGACGCACTATATGGTGCGTTTTTTGCAAATATTTTATATATAAAAGTTTCTTAAAAAATCAAATAAATTTATTTTTCAAGTTTGTAATAATTAAAACTTAATTAATTATACACTAATGGTTTGTCTCATTTTACGTACGCTGAAACTCTCTCTCCAACCTCTTCCGCCGAAGTCAGCCTAAGTAATTTTAACATAGATGGAGTAGTAGAAACATTACACTAGCTTTTGTCACTTGAGGGAGCAGGATCATGCGATTCTCTCAAGCAAGGATCTTGGTGATGGAGTTGGTGGTAAAAGTTTTTGGAATTTTTTCTTAGTATCCGCATAAGGACATTTCCAATTTGTGACCTCCATTGTCTTTTAACTTCGTCACTTCATATTTTCGGTTTGGCAGGAGGGAGAATTGAATAAACGATACACGCTGTTTTTTTCGCATGAGACCATGATGGCACAGGAATAGTGTATTAGTGTGTGCGTGTGGAATATACATGTCAATTCTTAAATTTTTTTCCACTTTCGCGTGGAGAGGTTATTGCTATAAATTGCAATAGAGTGAGATGATATGTGGGGTGGTACATATATATATAACTGTTTGTTAGCCATGCATGCATGTTCTAGCTCGAGCTTTTTTTCCAGAGACCATAGTTTTTTGTTTGGCATTGCCTCGATTGTCGATCATATGGATAACACATGCCTCGAAATTACATTTTATAAATTCTTTAATTGGTTTCTACAAATATGGTTCTGTGCATCTTACTTGGTGCAGGCCCGAAGTAATTCTTAAATTATCTTTAAAAAATAAATTCTTGTAATCTTACTAAGCTCCAAATTGGGGTTGAATCTGACTAACAGAATCTCAAAAGCTTGGTGCGGGTATAATCACATGTGAAATACTTACGCCACCGGTTGGTCTAGTGCTTTCTTGTCCGAGTGGGGTAGATGGCACTGTACACTATTTTCGTGAGGGGAAAATCATTTTCGTGACGGTTTCATGACGGTGCGTCAAGCACCGTCACGAAAATATGTTTTCGTGAGGGTTTTCGTTGCACCCTCACGAAAATTCGTGAGGGTGTATCAAAAATCCTCACGAAAATTCGTCACCCTCACGAAAATAGCGTTTTCTGGTAGTGTATGATTCTTGAAGCTAACCAATGTAACTTTTAGTATGTTGCTAAGGCATGCATGCGTGCATGTAATGGATGACCAGAAAGAAAGTAAGTGATGGCATCAAGTTGTACTTGATTGCTACCCACTTGAGTGTAGTATCTTGCTTGTAGATCCAATGATAGCAGTTGCACTTTGACCCAGAGGTGCTCTGCCAATGCAGCCCATGGTTTTAACTTGCTCTCACACCACTTGAGCCAGCAATGTTTACTGAAGCTAGAAGCAAAAGCCTACCCTAATGCCCGAAGGCCACATAACTATAGTCATATGTTGCACAAAGAGAGCATGATATGATGAAGCAAAATCCATTGCACTTTAAGACCATATGCTGAGAATTTGAGGTCAGATTCACCACAATCTTGCCTCTTGTAGTAGTTGTTTCATTGTTGTTATTTCCTTGAGAGGATGAAACCCATGGAATGAAATATATCCAATCAACCACTCACTGTCTTCAATGTCAAAGAGTATCATCATATATCAGAGCTCCACTCAGGTTCCTCTAGCTCCTTTCCTACAGGTCTTTGCTAATTGCCATTATCATCTTCATCTGTTAACCCATGTTTTTTTAAAACAAAATACATGCGCTCGTATAAACACATACACACTTATCCCTATAAACACTAATATATCCTATCTCCATATGCACACTCTATTTCCATGAGTACCTCGGAAAGACTAGTAGGGTGTTCGTTTCTACTTTTGGTTTTTTGCTTCTCTCTCGGTTTCTGTTAGTATATTTCCCAAAACATAAAACGGTACTTTTTTTTAAAAACTTTATATATAAAAATATCTCTAAAAAAATTAAATAAATCTTTTTTTAAGTTTTTAATAGTTAATACTTAATTAATCATGCGCTGATGATATTTCTTGTTTTACGTATGGCTTATAAGCTGGCACAATAAGCCAATTCAAGCACCGTCTAGGTCGGCATACCTTGAGATTGACTGAGCACCTCGGAAAGACTGGGTCGGCATATCTCGAGATTGACGAAGTCACTATAGACGCCTCGTTATCGATGGATACGTCATCTAACTCTGAAAGAATAATTAGCCGTAAATGAAAGCACATATGTCAAATCTAAAACTTAAACCTAGATAGACAGGTTCTATTATAAGGAAGCTAATCAGTTGAGCTAGACTCATTTCATAGGTAGTCCAAATTTAGTTTCATGAACATTGTCTTTGTCAAAGCCCCAATTGTATTCCATCTCAAATGTATATTGATTTATCTAGTTCACTAGGCATGCATGCCGTGCATATTTCACAATATCTAACGGATCACTATGCATAAGAGGAACTACCGGATATATTTTTGACAGATTTGCTATTGATGAAACGTTTGATTTTTTTGATTCTGTTAAACAACAATGTTGGTCTTTGGATGGAAATTTAAGATTTAGGATAGAGGAAGCGAATTCTAAATTGTACTTTTTAAGTTGTTGTGGTAGTTATACTCTCAACTTATTATAGTTATTATTATCGATCACGCTCAATTTTAGTTATAAATATGTATAACTCGGTTATAAATATATGTAACTGCAATTGATTGATGGATTTTTTTTTCCAAATGTTTGCCCAATAGGCATTTCCTATTTTTCAAATCTTGCTTATTAAATATTTTTTTGCCACATCATGTATGTATACATTAATGTTTTTACATGGTGGATTTAAAAACCGATAAGCGGCCCGTTACCAACAATAACCTGATATTGGCCGGTTATTGCTGGTTTTAAAATCAAAAGTTTGGGTACGATTACCGGTTTTTGAAATAAAAATTTGAATTAAACTTTTTCTAAGTAACCAGCCAGGTTACCCATGTTTTAAAGAGACTAGTATTTTTTTTAACCGTATTCATAATCTTGGTCACCATCCAAGTTTTTTGGGGTGGGCAGCATGCCTTTCACATTCCTAAATTATTTTTCTCGCTGGAACAACGATGGAATGTGTGTCAATTTTATTAAGATGGTAGAGTTGAAAAATTTACAAGATCAACAACAAAGCAGTGTTATAAAGACCGGACCAGCTCAGCGGTTCGACTAGAAAAAATCAGACCCAAAGAACTGAGCTGAACCGGAGACCATAGCTGACCTATAGTAGTTTGCTGCTTTTAACATTGGACACGTGGTATAAAATAATTTACTGAATTGTACTCCCTTCGTTTCTATAAGACTATTATTTTAATTAATTAAAAATAGATTAAGCAGAAAATCAAAAGACACTCTATACTTAATTAATGTCATTCTATTTTGCAAACAACCCAGGCCCTATCCGCCATTCATCCTCGATCAGATGGACCAACTCCAAGGCTGACATTGCGGCTGCGTTGAAGATTCTCGCACTTCGGTCCTTCCAAATCATCCGCTTCGCGAGGATTACTCAATGAACCAAAGACTCCGCGATCAGATTTCAGAGCTCTGTTTCTAGATTTACCAAAAAATATGGTGAAAACAGTTTGATAGCTCCGCAGCATTGACTTATACCAAGCTCGAGCACATGCCTCACCACATCGGAGTATAAGTTACCCATGAACAGCGAAACGCGCTGTTTGAATCTGTTTTTGGGTGCTTATCAGTTCGAATCTAAAATAAAAAATATCATTAACGTATAATTAATTAACTATTTACAAACTTAAAAAATAAATTTATTTAATTTTTAAAGATATTTTATACACGCTGTTTTATATTTTATGAAATATGCTAATAAAAATTAAGAAAAAAAAAGCTAAAAACAGAAGCTGTTCTGAACGTCCTGTTCATTTCTTCTGTGGTCATTGGTCTTGGAGAGAAAAGAAAAATGGTCGCTTTCCAGTGGATTGAATGCGTATGCTATCCACGCCCAACCGTTTCGGACGTGATTGTCACAGCTGGTCCAGTGACAACAAATACTGATAATGCAGGTCGTAGTGACGTTTTGGATTGTAGCCTCGTTAGTCTTTGCTTGCTTTGTTGGTTCAGTCTGCACTGCACGAAAGAAAATGGAGCGCATGGTCGTCTCCTCCCCGGCTGCATGCCTGTGGAGTAGTCAGTTGTTGAAAGAAGCTTTTAGATGGTCCACGTGTACTTGTGTAGATCGTCCTCAGCCGTTACAAAATGAATAAGTATATTATAACTGCTTGATCAATAAAACGTACTTAAAAAACTGAAGTTATTTGGCTGTGTACACCCTGTAGAGGCCGGATTGTTAATCCATTTTCAAAAAAAAAACCTAAGTTATTGAGGAATCCAGCTACGAGGGCTACTGCAATTAGAAAGTGCCATGCGAGAAGAGTGAAAACAACATGGACGAGGAGGAAACACGCATGCATAACGGCGACCCTTTTTATGCAAGGAGTCGGTGTAAACCAAGCATTCAGCAAAGTTCGATATGTACGGGCCGTTTTTAATGCATGCGAGACTAGGTCTGACCTCGACGTTGGACGTTGGTCCTCTTGAAAGATTTGATCCCACGCGGGGACCGGTTGAGGCGGCTATATGAGCTAAAAGTTTATTTTTTTAATAAAAAAACTTTTTTAGATCTCAAATAATTATATTAAAGTTGTACGATTAATTTAAGACATTCTTGACTTCTGTATAGTTAGTATGCACATAGTTTATAATTATCGAAAATAAAATAAAAACGATATGACAATAAATATCATATCGTAGCGAGCAACAATATAGACAATCTTTATCCTTATTCACCCCATAGCAACACTTAAACCGCGAGAAGGGCCATCCAAAAAGCAATGTCTTTAAAAGGAACGACTCACGCCCATGTTGTTGATGCCATGATCCAACCAGTAAAAACTAGATCATAGGTTTTCACCCTAGAAAATAAACTATTCGAATTCTTGATAAAATGCCTTCAACAAGAGATTGAATGACACAATTATCAGGTACAACCAGCTAAGACCAAACTTAGATATTTTGTCCTGGAGTTAAGGAACGTGAGCACCATCGAATTGAAGTCCCCCAGTGTTGCTACCCCTACTTCTAAGCCGTTGACATCATACCTTCCAGTCTTAACCCAAGTATAGATGGTCATGAACACCTAACATGCAATCTTTTTTAGACGTGCTACCCTGAGATAATAATGTTATGAGCAAGCCAATAGCACATCCAAATTTCATAGGGTCCATGTAAAAAGAGGATGAGGGTACGAAAGCCTTTGACTAGTGATAAAGGCACCGTTGCCAGGATTAGCCATAAGGCGATAGCGATCAAATCGATGGGAAGAGAAGAGGAGCTCCACAGAGGAGAAAGAGGCATGACCAACAACGGAGACAAACTGCCGTTGTTGCCCGTACCGCCACGCAGCATGATTTGTTCGCCGCCGCCTCATCGTGCAATATGGTCCCTCACATCCAGGAGTTGCCATGAGAGGAGGGGATGGGAGGTTCAGCCTCTGAAATCGCCCAGGCACCATCGTTGTTCCCGGGTCTAACCATCCCACGGCAGGGAAGCAGAGGCGGAGGGTGGACACAAAAGCAGCTGACCGTCTAATCAACCGATCCCACCAAAAGGATATATGAATTTAATAAAATAAATAAATTTCAGAATTATCGGTAAAAAATCCATATTACTGGGTTTAGCAACGGGCCGGTCACTGGATTTCACAAAAGACAGGTAAAATTCCAGCCAAACCGGTACTTCCGGCGTCTGCACCCAACAGCGGGTCAGCTGCCGGCCACCACAGTGTCCTGATGGTACAACACAGCTGCATTTTCTCGCGGCGCACATGGCCGTGCCGTTACGGGCCAGCAATTAATCATGCATGCGCATCGCGGCATCATCCCTCGTCTCGGTGCCGGAAAAACGCAGGCGCGAGCGCGAGCGCATGCACCAATTAGCGGTGGTTCGCCACTCGCCAGGCGAGCGATCCCCTTCTCCCTGCACGTACGCACGTCGCCGTACGCACGCATGGTTGATATACTAGTTGTTTTCTGTTTCAGTTTAGGTCTCGTCTCGTGCTGTTGCTCTCACCAAGGGCTGTACAGTCTGTCACGCGACGCAGACGCGACCTAGTGAAAAGAGGAGAGCCTCCGTGGATTGAGGAAAAGGCACGGAGCTGTGTCGTGTATTTTACAGATCACGGCTCAATAATTTACAAGTAACCAGATGGCATCAGATGCATATTCTATGGCATGCGGTCGGCTGTATGTACTATACTAAACTAGCATAAAAAAGGATCAAATACTAGCACTAATCTCAAAGTCAAGCTGCTGGTTTCTGGATTCTGGTAGGGGACACCCCCATGCTCGTTGTTTTCTTTCTGTACCAGCAGTCCAGCACACAAGCGTCAAGCGATATGCCGCATGATATTAGTATCTCTTCTTGAGATATCGATGACTTTATGTGGATTCACTGTTGCAAGCTGTTCGTATACAACAGAGAGAGACGAGCCTAAATCAGAGGCGAATTTGGCTTGCTTGTTGAGTTAATGGGCAGTGCCTCTTAATTAACACTTCAATTTGATTGGTCAAAATCCTTACAGGCTTACACACTCGTATCGACAGCGAAGGATCAAACAGATCGAATCGACGTCACCGTCACATCCTGGCATGCACTAAAACTGAAAGCCACGGGGCTATCTCGCAGGAGCGAGTCAGCTATTCAGTTCAGCTCTGGAGACTGGAGGACGCAGCACAGCAGTTTCCAAACTGGATGGCGTCCATAGACTGAAAACGCCTCGGATTTTTGCTATCTGGTTTGTTTCGTCAGGAAGGTCATATTCTGATGCCAATGTGCTGATGGAGAAAACTTCTCTCTAAACACGGGGCCAATCATTTAGCAACGTACAGGATACCGGGCCATGGATACTAGCTATCCTAACCAGGCCAGCTAGCCAAGACAATGACCTGAGATTATGCAAACTGTGCAGAGGAGCTGGAGATGATGCCTCTCTAGCCACACACGGTTCACAACTATCTGCAGCAGCCAGAACACCAGCCGTTGCTGTCAAGATTCAGCTAGAGGTTTACTCACTTTTGGTTCATGTGTTGAACCTCTGATTGATAGAAACCAACGGTACACGTAGGTTAGTCTGCATTATAAGGATGTGTTTGGTTTAAGAACGAAGTGGGATGGGTTAGATCTATTCTTGTTTTTTAGGATGGGTTAGTTCTAGTTTTTGTTTGGTTGGAAGGATGGAATGAACCCTGTTTTTTGTTTGGTTGGAGGAATAAAAGGGGATGGAGTGATCCTATCACCTGTTTAGATGGAAGGATGATGGACGCGGCCGGTCCAAGAGCAACTCCCTGCGCCGTCGCCATCCCTGTGCCGTTGCTTGACGTCGCCCTGTCGCCCGCCGTCGCCCCTCCCTGCCCCGTCTCCCTATTGGGTCCAATCCATCTCACCTAGTCCACAAACCAAACACACCAAAAAATAGGATAAACTCATTCCAATCTACCAAATCCATCCAAACAAACGCATCTAAGTGTCATCGTTCATGACAACTAGCAAGTTAAATGGTCGGCCAAATCGCACTCGATGCCCCCCACAAATTCCTGACAATTTAGACGTATCACGCTTTGACAAACAACAGTTTTTGAATTATGTTACTATATTGTACTAGTTTTAAAGTAGCACTGTTAGGTTTGTAATCAAAAGTAATATACTAAGGTTTTCAGTTTTGTATTACGTAAAAACTAACGGTTAAAATCATACACGTCAAACGGCCTTCTCTCTCTCGACACACCGTCAGGACCAGAGCATGGCTTGATGAGATACGTTTAAAAACAGTACTAGCTTAATATTGATCACATTAAAGTTGTATGCTACCAGCATGGCCAACAAACTGCCAGGCACTAGTATAGCTCAGTAGTTCTATCCTGACCATACCAGATTTTCAACATTATGTGCAGCTGTCAGTGACCCAGATGCTGGGAGCAGTTGCTTCGAGAGATAGGAGAGATAAGGCCAAAAATGGAGTAGTTCATATACCTGAATTACAAAATGTTGATGGACTTGTGGTTTGGAGCCAATTTTTGCCCTACCAATATTTTGGTAGTGCCAAAACCTTCGCAAATTTTAGCACTACCAAATTTGGTAGTGTAGAATTTGTACTAGAATGAACAAAAATTGGTAGCAAACCAAAGATCTATGTGGTAGTATTAAAGCTGCCAAAAATTTGTTTGGGCAAAAATTGGTTTCAATCCAAATAAGCCTGGTATGCATACTTTGTTGCATGCTAACCAGGTAAAATTCAGGAAGTGCCACACCTATAAGGATGCATTTCAAGATTTGCTTATGAGTTGTCTCACTGACACGTGGGTCCTGGTCCCACAAGTCATAGACATATGAGTTGAGTTGAGTATGCTCGTCACGATTCGGAATACCTTAAATTCAACAAGAAAAGAAAAAAGAGAAACCACTTGGAGCAAAGAGAATCATGAAATATTTGCAAAATAAGTCACACTAGATAAATGGGAACAGGGGAATTTGGACTCGAAACCAGAACTAAAAAAAAGAAATGGTTGATGATCCATCATTCTCCTATAACCTTTCCAAGCCAAGCAAGCATACCACCTAGCATCCTGTACACAGCTAGAATTCAACGTCACCTTACCAGTTACCAACAGTCCAAACCCTCTGCCCCCATCCCCTGGATGGCTGGATCCTCCTCTCAACCGATGTTAGTTACCAACTAATCATCCATCACTCACAAACCACATTTGTATTCACATAACCAAACAAAAGCCATCAACCGTTATTTACAGATGATCATCGCTACCCCTCCTTACACAGCTACTCCATTCTCGATACACCAACCAAGAACAGAGCAGACGAGGTTAAATAAGAGCGAAGCATACTGCGACCACATGATTACAGCATTACCTAGCCAAGCTCGAAGCTGCAACTGGTTCAACTCTGCAGCCACCACCTCCTTGCCGCTGCTCGCGGAGGTACCCAAGCAAAGTTTCAGCCTGCAAATCAAACAGCTAATCATAAGTGTCTGCAAAATTTGGGGCAGGTTTCAGTTTCGGTAAAACTGGATAGCCAGCTAATCTAGACCGTTCAACTAGGCTGATAAGGAATGGCGGACTAGGCAATGATGGCAAAATGATAATAGTATAATTAAATAATATATTTTCTTGTTTAAACACTAAGCAATGTTTCTTAAATCGAAGGACCAAGCTAACAGTAAAAGTACTGCAGTTTTGACTTGCAGAAGAGTGAACGTGCATCCTCTTGTACCTCGAAGGTTTAGCAAATCCAAAACTGTACCTACAATATGTATAATTAAACAAGTGTATATCTGCACTATGTGAAAAGAATCTACAAGTCAACACTTGACTAGATAAATATATTGCAAATTTGCAATGCGTGCTAGCTAGCATGATAGATTTCATAATAGAAACCAGGGCTGAATTAAACAGCTTTGATAATCTACCTGAACTCTGGTACGTGCACAGTAACCTTTCCTCTGTCTAGGTTTAATGTACTTTTCAGTACTTATTATAATGGTAATCAGACTTCAATCAAACTCTAACAGGTGAATTCGTTGGATACTGTTCAGTACAATCAGTCATAAAATGACAGTCGAAATGACTTAAGCCACACCAAAAGCTCAAACCCAAAATCAGCACTTGAAAATTGACATAGAAATCACCCAACTAAAACCTTGCAAATCATATCCAAATATCCAATCCCGATATGACACTAGCAAACAAGAGGAATGTAAAGTTAAAAAAAAGAAAAAAAGAGTCAGGTAATCAGGAACTTGGTTTCGCATACCTTGTGCTTGGCACGGGCAGAGCCGGACTGCGAGAGCGCGACAAGCGGTGGGATGGCGCCCTCTCGAACAAGAAGCGCACGGTTGCGGGGGCACTCGGAGCAGAGCTGCAGCAGCGCCACCACGGCGAACTCCCTCTCCCTCACAGGACCGTCCTCGATGGTCTCGACCAGCGCGGGTATCCCGCCAGCCTCCACGACGGCGTCGCGGCCCTCGACGATGCCCGCGAGGCTGGCGAGGACCACCATTGCCTTCTCCGACGTCCCGCTGCCCCGCTCGCCGATGAGGTGGACGAGCGGCACGACGGCGCCGGCGCTCACCGCGCGCTCCTTGTTCCGGCGCGCCGAGCAGAGCCGGTAGAGAGTGGTGAGCGCGTCCTTCTTGCCGCGGGTGGAGCCCGCGGAAAGCAGCGCGACGAGGGGAGGGATGGCGCCGCACGCGCCGATGGTGGCGCGGTTGTCCTCGATGCCCGAGAGGCTGAGCAGCGCGCACGCGGCGTTCTGCTTGGCCGACGCGGTGCCCGTCCGCAGCGCGTACACGAGCGGCTTGATGGCCCCGGCCGCCGTGATGGCCGATCGGTTCCGCTCCTCGAGCGAGAGGTTTAGCAGCGCCGTCACCGCGCTCTCCTGCGCCACCGGGTCGGTGCTCCGCAGCAGCGGCACCAGCGCCGGAATGGCGCCGGACACGCCGATCAGCTCGCGGATGTCCGACCTGTGCTTCGCCAGCAGCCTTATCCTCGCCGCCGCCGTGCGCCGCGCGTCGGGCGCGGCGTCCTGCCCCAGAGCCTGCACGCACGCCAGCACGAACGGCTCCACGCGCTCCAGCGGCGCCGCCTCGACGGACAGATCCATCGACTCCAGCTCATTCAGATCCACGGCACCCACCTCAGGCGCACCGGATCTGGGGGCCGCCGCCGCCGCCGCCAGCCGCTCGAGCTCCCCTGAAATGTCCGAGTTGAAGCTCGAGTAGTCCGAGAAGTCCCGCGAGAGCTCGAGCATCTCCGTGGCCGCCGCGTTAGCCGACGATGACTTGGCCACTGCCGCGGGGTGCGCGGGCCCCGCGGTGGCCGCCAACTCGCTGAGATGGAAATCAATCACGGAGTCCGTCAAGTTCTCGATGTCCGAGTCCGCCGCCGCATCCGCCACATGCGGCGACCCCGGGCAGGAGTCCGGCTGCAACAGCGCCGACCGGATGGTCCGCATGGAGTGCCCCGCCCGGCGCTGCGACCGCGCCGCCGACGCCGTGCACGGGCTCTGCCCGGGCGACGGGATCTGGGAGCCGGCTAGCGACACCATGGCAGGCAGCAGACACCGCCAGTTGCCGCAAGCGAGAGCGAGTGATGATGAGGAGAGGAGGGTGGTGGTGTGGATGGTTGGTCGAGCGATGCAGTGTAGTACTCCTACTACGCTGCACTACGCTACAACCCGGCGTGGTGTATATACACACGTACACGACGCAGCATGGCTCGCGTCGCGCGCAACGCAACGGAACGCAACGAGCGGGAGGCGTGCGTGGTGCTGGTGCGGTGTGTATCTTTGTAGTCGCTTTGAGAGAGGAGAATGTGATCCGGGTTGACGACAGGTGTTCGATGCGGCTGGGATGGCTACCGATTGATACCTACCTACGCACCAGTTCAGCACCAACGTGCAATGACAGTTGGGGCCAAGCATTCTGTGTGCAGATCTGTCAGTGGATGTGTGTGGGAGAGGGATGGGGAGAGATGAGCCGCGGAAAGGTCAGGGGGGCAGTGTGGCTGTGGCCTGGCCGGCCGGCCACCATGCACCGGGTGTTACTTTTGGTGGCTGTGGAAGCAAGGAATCACTTTCCGTTTGTTTGTTCCTCCCCGTGCCAGGTAGTAGTAGTAAAGGCTAGTAGCGGCACTCGTGCCACTCCGTCACCACGGCCTCTCGCGTCGCAGGCTTGCAGCCTTGCTACCGCCACTGTAGTACTAGTAGTAGTACGGAATACGAGGCAGGGAGTAGTGGGCTGGGTGTTGCCGCCTTGGCGGGGCGAGGTGGAGGGGCGCGGCGCGCGCGAGAGGGGGGGACGTGGAGCGCTTTGCGCGCGCGCGTGGTCAAAAGCGGGTGGTGGATCATGGCGCGGCGGTTCCATCGCGCATTGGGGGCGTTTAGTTCAGGTGCGCGTGCGGTGAAAAACCGAGTTGGGAATGGAGTGCGTCCACCCACGATGGCGACAGCGAGTGCGCGAGGTGAGTGCTTTTGTTGTTAATCGCACACGACGGTGATTTTCTTCCGGTCTTTTTTTTGCTGCGCACATGAATCACGTTATGATGTTGGTCTATTAGTATTTTGCTAGGATACGAGCTGACAATACACAATAGCAAACATTTCAGGACATTGGCTGATTACCGTGTAAAACTAGGCTTCATTAGCTTCCCAGTTAAGTACTAATCTAATGCGATATTTGCGTGATGGGAAACACCATTACGGGTTATTAATCTGTGTACATTGTACCTCAGAAACCTTGATGTGCACAACACTACAACAGCAAAATTACGCCCTTCTCGTTAACCAAAGATTGTTGTCCCTTTCTAATACTAAAACGCTTTACTTTTAAACAAGAGAACTCTTTTAAGGAAGGAATGAGACATCACAGAGACACTTAGGTTGAACTATAACCACTCCAATTCCTCAACCATATGTACTACCGGAGCCAGGATTTGGTTATAAGGGAAGCCAACTCACCAAGTGCCAATAATTACATAAAAATAATACAACAACTTGTATAAACTAGCTACAAGCAATGGTGGAGCCAAAAACACTAAAATTTATTTATTGAAAAAGGCCAATAATACTAATCTTTTGAAATTTTACAAAAGCTACAATAAATACAGTGCAATTTTACGGAGCTTGAAAACACCAAAAAATTCGTTTGCGTGCTATCATTTGGTTGCTAACAGAATACACTACATACTTAGGTAAGTAGATACATATTGATTAATTTAAATCTATAGCACTATGACTATCAAGCAAACCATAATGTTGATAATTCATTAGAACTGAACATTTCTTGAAATTGAAGTGAAGGGGTCAACCATATCTTAAGCTAATGTATGAGTGATTATTAGAGGTTCAGTTTAATGTTTCACATATCTCATCTGGTTCGAACAGAGCGCCGGTGCTGTGAATTTGGAGGAGAAATATGATTACTAGTGCTGCATGGCTGCATAGGGAAGAGGAAACACACACGCCTAAAAATTTAAACAAAGTAGTAACTAATACTCCATTAGAGCAGCAGGACAACCACAATGTCAGCTCCGATATATTGCAGGCATGACGCAATATGCATACTCAGAGAGCAAACCAACACCACAGCACAAGACCCAAGCCTGAAAAGCATGGATGGATGGATGGTTTGCTTGCGTTGGAGGGGGCCTAACATAGCTAATCATTCATGTTAGTATAGGATTAGTTACTTGATGCTAAACAAAAAATAATTTGTTAGGGAAGGCCAGGCCTCTGCTAGCCCCCCTGGCTCCGCCCCTGTATACTACTAAGTGCTATAGAAAAGCTACAAAACTGACCTCTTATAAAACTGTTTTGAATCTATTTTTAAACTTTATAATAGTTAATTCATTCGTTTGTATCTCCAAAATAATTATAAAAAAATTATTCATCTATTCACACGTTCAGTTACTCAGGAAAAAAGAACAGCCCCTCACTCCTGGACTCACAGAGATATCCAGTACCAACCCAACTAAGCTGGCCTCTTTTCCAAAGGCCGTCAAAGCTAATAAGCCCAAAAGGCCTGACCTCTATTGCGCGCCAGATTAAAGACCACAAATCTACCATACTAGGCTTTTTACCTTAGCCCAACCTGATATTCCATCCCAAATTGGCCCAAAATGGTCCAGCCCACATCCGAACACGCAATTCGGCCGCATAAAGCCCACTCTTGCACGCACCTTGCCTTCTCCAGGCAGCGGCGAACCGCTGGCCACGTCCCTCGCGTGAACCAAAACATTTCTCAGCGAATGCCTCGGTCGCCCGTTCACATTGCACGGCATACTCGGCATTTCAACTCTCATCACTTGTTCGTCTCCTACTTGCACACTCCAAGCAAGAACTGTTTCCGTTCTGCATCCTTCCATCCTTGCCACCTGCAAGATGGGCTTGGGCTCCTCGATGGCGAGGCGCCGTGCCTCCGTCGTCGTCGTCCTCGCCGTCACGCCGCTCGCCGCAGCACAGACCAGCTGCGCGGGCCACGCGTTATCCGCCGGGGGCCGCGTCTACGCGGCGTCCAGCGAGCTGGAGGAGCAGCTGAGGGCCAGCGCGCACTGGACGGACCACGCGGCGAACGGCACGGCCGACGTCGCGTTCCGCGTCCCCGCGCCCGCGGCGAGGTGGGCGGCGTGGGCCGTCAACCCGTCGGCCGTCGGCATGAGCGGAGCCAACGCGCTGCTGGCCTACCACGACACCGGCACCGGCGCGTGACGGCGGTGATCGACAGCTATGCGCCACCGGTCGTCGCGGACGGCAACCTCACCTTCGCGGTGTACTGTCGCGGCGCAGAGTGCGCCGGCGGCGCGTAAGCCATCTACGCCACCATCCAGCTGCCCGGGAACAGCACCAGGCAGAACATCTTCTGGCAGGCCGGCCCAATTTCAGCTCCGACGACGCGGCAGTCGTCGTCCCCGCACCAACCGACGGCGACAGCATCCACGGGGCAATGCTGCATCGCAAGAACGTACTCTTCTAACCTTTCACATCAAATATGTTGCCGAATGAGTTTCAGATGCTACCTCAATACCTAATAGTGTTAATCAGGAGGTATAATACTTTCGCCGTGACACATACGCTTCGTTCGCGGGAATTGGAAATTCCGAGAAGTAGCTGCCTAACCGGTGAGTATCCAGTTGGTAAAAAATCTGAGAAGATAGGGTTCCCAAAACACAGACATATATAGCTCATGATTAACAATAAGGATACGTTCTCCGTGAGCATATTTCTTCAACTGCTAAACGGTAAGTTTTTTATAAAAAAAATCTATATAAAAGTTTCTCAAAAAATCATATTAATCTATTTTTCAAATTTAAAATAATTAATACACAATTAATAATGTATAATGACTTGTCTCGTTTTGCGTGCTGCTTAGAATCTCAGCCGAAGGTAGCCTAAGAGCCTGTTTGGTAGAGCTCCAGATTCTATGATTCTGATCTTGCGATTCTGATTCTTATGGGGATTTTATAAATTTTTATGGATATTTTTAATTTTCGTTCGTTGGATTCTCACGAGAAGCCACCTTTTACCTGATTCTCCATTTATGTGTAAAATTGAGAATCACAGCGGATCGATTCGGCTGAGAATCAGGAGGATTTTTTGCCCGTTTAGCTCAGCTTCAATTAATCCGATTAAAAATCACCTCCGAGAATCCCTATCAAACACGTCCTGAGTTGTGCAGATCCATGGAGTGCTGAATGCTGTGAGCTGGGGCGCTCTGTTCCTCTGGGCGTCATACTGGCGAGGTACACGGGATGAGAGTGTTCCCGTTGCCTGATCCAGCCTGGTTCGACCTCCATGTTGCCTTCCAATGCAGTGGCTACATAATCGGAGCCGTCGCACTTTTTCCCCTAGAAACTCTTCAGGTACTCCACAATATGTATATCTGTTCAGTACAAAACTTACTGCTTTTTGAGATAGCAATTCGGTGAATGAAAAGGTCAAATGATGCTGTGAGAACTGAGAACACTAACATTCAGCAACTTCATTACTGATTTTTTGCGCGCTAAAACGAACTGCTTCTGTCATTTCTGTGTCAGGTTTTTGCCCTGCTGATGCGGCCAAAGAAGACCGTCAAAGTTCGCTTCTACTGGAAACTGTACCACTGGTCCGTCGGCTACACGATCGTCATTCTGAGCGTCATCAATGTCTCTAATGTTATATGATGGAAAATGTTGGCTGATGGCTTATGGAAAATGTTGTATGCAATCTACTTATCTACTGGGCTAGGGAAAAAAATATTTGAAGGGTCACACAGGCTAATTGTAAATAGAAGAAACATTTTGGTTCTACGCTTCTATCTTTATTTGGTCACAGGTGAGAAGCAATTCCCACTCCATGTGCTCCTTCTAAAAAACAAAAATCCAGCAGACAAGCTGCAATGGCCTTTTTATCGGGGTGTTGCAGTAGATCTTCTATTTTCCATTTTTGCATAAAGAGCATTTTATTGTTGCCAGTAGGCCATTTGAGATGTTGGAAATTTATCGCTCGAATGTTGCAATAAGAGGTCATTTTTGTTTCAATATATTAGGATCATCGGTTTCCTTTATTTGTTGCATTAGGTATTTGGTTAGGGCATTTACAATACAAAATGGCCACATGGTGTGCTTTCAAAAGAGAGTGCCACGTAGGCTAAAGCTATTATTGAGGACACCCCTTCTTAATGCATAGCCGCTTATATAGACCTCAAAAAAAAAACCTTGATAATGACACTACTCGCAAAACATAAAACATAGCTAACCCGGTAGTGGCTCCGAGCACCAAGCTACTTTCCAAGCCAAAGCTGTTGTGCCTTCGTTGGGGCACATGCACCCCTGCAAGGTTACTCTCCTAGCTGAGGTGAAGGTGCAGGGCCACTCGGCATGTCATCGCATTGTAAATTCCCTTATATGTTATCATAGAATCCATAATGTTGCACAAATACCTGGCTTTTATACCTCCTGTAGTTCTTGTTTCAATATATGTTCTTAGTTTGTTGAAACAAACATTTAAATTTCTTGTTTTACAAAATCATTTTTGTTTGCATGAACATTTACAAATTAAAACCATCACCTTTAACTTTCCAATGTGTTCTAACAATCCTGATTTTTTTTTACATTTATATTCTTTTAAAAATGCTCCAATGGTGATAACAGCGAATCTATTACCCTACCTATTTGGCTACTTCCATTGTAATTTTTACATGTTACCCCTTGAATTTTCTAATTTTACATAACAACTAAATCTAAATGGATAGCTAAATATAAAATTAAATTAAGGTGAGTATTCCCTATAGCAAAAGATGGACAACATATTCATGAAAAATATACTCTTATTTATTTTACGCAATATTGTGATGTTTTTTCCTTTTATTCGTAGTAAAGTACGAGCATTTAGAGTATATAATGATGTGTAGTCTCACTTGTTTGGTCTTTCCTGATCAAAACGGAGATGGCTCTAGGCGCACCTCTGTAGACAAGGAACAGTAGCTTAAACCAATCAAGCTTTGTTTGAATCATTGCCAATACCGTCCTTACAAAAACTTTGGTAGTGGCACTGTTTGGGCACTACCAACATTTTGATAAATAGTGGTTTGGTTTGCTGCCAAATTTGTCTAGATTAAGATCCATGTAATCATGGTTGAAATAGGGATAGTAGGACAAAACACATCGGTCATCAGGATAGGTGTTGGACACATTGTGCCATTTTGTAGGTAACACAATCTCTTTCTTTTTGGCAGAAGTATAAATCCTCGTATATTCCCATCAAAACATTTAATTCCAAACGTGTGTAAAAGCATTGATCTATCAACAGTTCAACACACATGAAAAATAGTTAGGTGGAGCGCCTTGCACATAATAGGTAGCAGAAAGTCATAATTAACCTAAAAGTTATGGTGACGCTTTCGTGATGATAAAGCCAGGAAGCAGATTTATAGAAGCAGAAACAATGAGCTGCTAATTTCTAGAGCAAGTACATACTATGCCATGTCCTTAAGGCTTATAACTAACAAAAAGGGAACCCCGTCCACATGAGACCCAAAGCTACTTTCCAAAAGATGAGCGAACAGAAAGGCACAAGCCACATGCCTTGCTATGAAAGGCTACATTTAACTAAACCAACAGGCAACAGCAGAACAGCTATATATAAGCTTTACAGCAATGATATACAATGCACAAATTGGCATAATGAAACCCAAAGGTCTATTTTAAAACGAACAAAGGCATACATATGGCAAATCAAGGGAGAACAGATATGTATGTACTTTTGGTGGCTTTATTTCTGGGTGCCAACTGCCAAGATAGGATTGGCGTCCCTGAATAGTTTCACTAGTAAGTCAAGCAGATCTCTAGTATACAAATGGAATGGTTAAAAAAGGGAATGAAAACAAGCGATCTAATGTAGCCATAAATGGGCAAGATAATAAAGCATTCCTTTGGTATACAAGTTTGTCCATATGACAGGATTCCAGCTTATGTTGGAACACTCTTAAGTATGTGCCGCAATCACCACTGCACATCTCATTCAAAAACCAAGACCTAATACATGTAGGAATTAAACTAAAATCTGAAACCTTCACAAAACGTTTGTATTCGCTCCTCTAGCATGGTGGTGTCCATAAACCACACCTCTGGTTAGCTAGAAACAATTAACTAACCCGTATATTAACCTGATATCACCAACTCATAGTCATGCACCTGAATACCTGATATAATGCTTCTTTCATCTATCCCAAGTCATATATGAATATAATAGTACTCTCGCTAGGAAGTGATACCTGCAAAAAAGATTCAATAAATCATTGTAAGAAAGAAATGTTGTAGTTATCCTCAATATAGGTTTCAATGATAAAAGAGGATATAAAAGAGCCGCATTTACTTCATCGATGGCAGATCATGTGTTAAATTACTGGTAAAATAAAACATTATATCAAAATCAAGTATTTGATTTACTCCAAAACATATTCATACAGCTCTACGCTTAACAAATGCAAGCCATTCCAGAGTCCAGACATCGAAGATTCCTAACACAATTTATACCACTAGTTTCTATTGACAACTTTAGTATATTTATATTAGTTACAAACGACTTCATGCATCCCATCTGATAATCAAAGTTTCAAATGTTTGACTTAATGTATGCCTAAACATGTATCTGTGACTAGAATTAGTAGATAGCTAAATCTGTTGTTAATAACAGAGTATGCATATGTGAGGTAAGGGGCCCTTATGCCACACTGAAATTTTGACTGACTGAATGATCTAGCAATGAAGATGGATTGGGCTACCAGTGAGCATAATTGTCCGAATTAACAACCATAACATTACAGCTCCATAAAAGTAGCTGGGCAAGATTGGTAGATGACTCACGTCCAAGTTCATTAAACTACGATAACCTTTCTGGGACCAAAATTCCTTTCAGTTTTTTGAAAAGGACCATATAGGATTAGGATCAATCACATGTATTAGAAATCGGCAGCATATCACACTCGTGTACAATCAAATGCTTCATCTACTGCTCATTTTTTATAACTGCAGAACCGACTAACTACAGAGGTGCTATTATTTTCCTAGTGATGTAGGACACCCCATTCTGTTCATTTGCATACAAATAATTCAGATGCATAAATAACAAATGCAGCACCATATTAGGTTTGATGTGAAGTGGGATGAGATCAATATGAGCTGACCCACGTTCATTCATAGATTTTATAACACATGCAGAGGCAAAACGAGATTATCACAGCCCAAATTGACGAATTAACCGCGTGAAAAGAAATTACTGAGATTAGGTCCTCAGCTAATACAGGTGTTTCAAAATTCTATGGTGACATGTAAATATAGGCCAGTAATAGCAAATGTTGATTTGTCCAAGAGAGTGCTGAACTCTCATTCGTAAATAGTGTAAGTATACCATTTTAAGTGTGGACAACAAATGAAGGCATCCTGTATTGAACACAGGCGTTTAGAATCTACTCCGTCTGTCCCAAAATATAAGCACTTCAGGAGTTTTTTACGGGGATTAAGAAGAGAGGTGAAATTAAATGGGGGGTGGTTGTGATTGGCTGAGATGAGGAAGTAGGTAGAGAAATTTAATGAGATGGTTGTGATTGAATGAGACAAGGGAGTAGGTGTAGAAGTTGCTATATTCTGGCACAAATTTTGAATGCAAGAAATTGCTATAGTTTGGGACAGAGGGAGTAGATAAACACATAGGCTACGCGTGAATTGAGAATCAGCTTACATTTTAGGCATGGATTTTAAGAAAATATAGAAAGTAGAATAATAGATATAGAATATGGATTGCTTTTGTTCTCATACAAAATTTAACTATCATCAGGTCCTAAGACTGAATTTCGCTGGATTGCGTTTCGAATTTGACAAAACACCCAAAAATGGTATGTTTTTTATATAGTATCGCCAGTTTGCTTAAGCATATGCCATGAAAGTTTTTTTATTTGTTGGATAAATAGATACTCCCTCGGATTCCAAATATAGGCCATATTAGAGTTATTTACTCTTTATTAAATGCAAGTCGTTATAGTCCCCTAGTTTTTCCTCTTACGCCCTTGCTAACTGAATACTACTACTCTCATGTGTAGATGAGGTATCATTTCCATTGTTTAATAGCAATTGGGCAATGAGGTCATTTTAGCCTTTTTTAATTCCTTCTAATAATTCTAAAACAGCCTACATTTGGAATCAGAGGGGAGTACATGATTTATTTGCTCATTAATGGCTAGCTAAGTGACAAAGCATCAATTTTGTTCTAGCGAAATGGGGACTATGTATTTAGCTCGTAGCAAAATGTTGAAGTGACTACTGACCTCTGCTTGTCTGATTATTATTAACAGTATAGTTGCCCATGTAACTTGCTGGTATGTTTGATTTGATATCTGGATCAACATTTCCAAGGTCATTACCAAAAGGAGGCATATCAATCTCGGATGATGTGAACCTCCATGTTGAGTCTCCATAAATGGAGCTGCTGGCATATGTATCTGCATTGTTCACTTCATATGCATTGGGTGGTGCAGAAAAGGGTTCACCAATGGTACCAGTTGCATTGCTCCTTCCATAGCTGCCAGAAGGCAAGCCAAAGCTGTCTCCAGCTCCACGGCCAAGGTTAGCCAGCCCAAGGCTTGAAATGTTGCCCATTCCATGGCCAGGAGTAGGACCTCCCCAATTAATACCGTCACCAGTAATACCCATTTGACCTCCAGTTCCAGATGGTGCAAAAGAACTCATGTTTGTGGGGTTGCTTGGGTAGTTCAGATTTCCATTACCCCAAACATTCCTTGCCATTGAACTCAATAGTGATCCTGAATCATCATTAAGACCAACATAACCAATAGGACTACCTAATCTGTTTGAACTACCATTGTAGAATGAACCTATCTGCCGCCCATTGGAGTTATTGGCAAAACTAGAGTTGGCGCCAAAATTCGCATTCATACCAGATTCGGAATTCATGCCCATTCCATAACCAGGGCCAAATGAAGAAAATCCATTTCTTGCGCCTGTAAGCAGACCAAACCTTCCATCAACTCTCATGCCATAACCTCCAATAGGGTTAGGGTTATAACCCTGGTTGAAACCATTCAAGAAGCTATGGACCCTGCTCATAGCATAGTTCTGCCCTCCTGCAGGTGAACGTGCAGCAGGTCCAGGTGATTGCTCCTTTGGAACAGCTCTCTTGACCTCAACCATCTTACCGTTCAGCTCATGGAAATTCTTGTGTAGCGCCTTATCCACTGCATCTTCTGAATCATAGGTGATGAAGCCAAAGCCCCTAGGCCTCTGCGTGTTGTGGTCGTACATGACAACCACATCAGTTATCACACCGAATTGCTCAAAGTACCTTCTGAATTCAACCTCGGTAACATTAGAGGCCAAGCCTCCAACAAAGATCTTTCTAGTACGACCTGGTCCAGGTGACCCTATGCTGCTGCCATTGTTCTTGCTGGTGATGCTCTGGTCGTCCCTGGGAACAGCTTTCTTCGCTTCCACCTAAATTTGTATGGACAATTGAGCTCAAACAATGAACAGCCGCACTAGGACAGAATTGCCACCGAAATGCACACTACTTCACTAGCAGAGGAAAGAGCAAGGAGGTCACCACATGATTACCATGCGCCCGTCGATCATGTGCTTATCCATGGTGACTCGCTCGGCGATGCCTGGGTCGGAGAAGACCACGAACCCGAACCCACGGGCTCGACCGGTGTTGCGGTCCCGCATGATGACGGCTTCGGTGACCTCCCCGAACCGACCGAAGTACTCGCGGAGGCGGTCCTCGTCCGTCTCCCATGAGATGCCGCCGACGAAGAGCTTCCCGGAGTCCGCCTCCATCGCGTCCTCCCCTCCCCTCCTCCCCCTGCAATCCACAACGCAAGCCCAATTGATACCAGCCAGCCATAGCAAATGCGGACAAAACCCCGACTTATCCACAACGCCACCACAAAAACGCATGCGCCCGCGCGCGCAGCACGCACATCAGCTAGATCCGAGCTGAAAGCTACGCCGCGATCGAGGCCGCACCCACAACCCACGTAGCAAAACGCCAAGCGCCCCCCTCCTCACAGGGCCACGGAATTACGCGCGCACCCGCGAGATCCGTACCAGATCCGGCCGCCCCTCGCCGCGATCCGTACCAGATCCGGCTGTCCCTGCCGCCAATCGGCGCGGGGCCTCCGCACGCAGGCGGATCGGATCACTTACCGATCGGCGGTGGTGGTCGTCGTCGTCGGCTCCGGCCGCGGCGGCGGTGGCGGCGAGGAGGAGGGATCGGGGGGCCACGTCGCCGCTCCTCCTCACGATCTCCGGCGCAGCTAAGATCTCGATGCGGGCATGGGAGGAGGAGGAGGTCGAGGGTCGAGGCGGAGGTTGGGGAAGTTACTTGGGCTTGGACGCTTCGTCTCCTCCTCTCCTTTTATCGAACTTTTGCTCCTCCACCCCCCACCTCGCTCTCTCCCTCCCTCCGCTCGCTCGCTGGCTCGCCCGCCCGCTCGGTGCCGCGATGCGCTGGTGGATGGTTGTTTTGTTTTTACTTTTGCGGGGAGGCAACTTTTTTATTCGGCTCCGGAACCCTGCAATTGCGGTGCTCGGCTCGATTGGGAAAGCGGAGGTGGGGGGACGACGCGGAAATGGTATAAATAATGGAGAGGGGCAGGTCGGCCTACTGGCCTGCCGCGCTGGACTCGACGCGCGCGCCTTCGTGGGTGGGCGTGTGGCCGGAGGAAGAAGACGACCTCACCTACTGTATCCGCCGCCGCCGCTGTGGCCGAGCTGATGATGCCGTGGAGCTCGCTGCTCGCTCGCGGCCCCATTTAAACGAGGCGGAGTTGACGAGAGGGAGAGAGCGTGACGCCGCGGCGCGCGGCTGTGGTTAGTTTGCGGCTCGTCTGCGGCGGAAGTGGGGCCAGTCCCAGTGGGGCCCACCAGGCAGTGAGTAGGGGTTGAGAATAGGAGGCGAGGACGTGGAGGGATGTCCGCTCGAACAAGTTCCCCACGGACAACAGGAGCGGCACGTTTAAATTGCCTGGGGCCGAAAAAGTGGGGATTTCGGAGGATTTTCACTTCTCTTTGGAACTTCCAGGGCTCATGTGTTGGAGCCTTTTTCAGTCAATACGAGATTTACGGTGTAGCCAATAGAGTCATCAGATATCTTAATTTAGAGAAGCTTACATATAAAAGGATCAAAATCAGCTACGGACTCGATGGGCAATTTAGATCAATTTAGAGATAAACATCCATATCGTGAGCAAATCGAAAGATTTATGGGATAAATTTACAAAGAATTTTATACTCTTGTAGCGAAGGTGGACGATTTATATCACAAATCGACAAAGATAGATGAACTATGGTAAAAGGTAAAGTGAAAAACGTGGCTGAAAAGTAGAAAAAAGTAGAAAATTCGATTGGTTGATTATCGAGGGTTGGGATTTCAATCGAATTTGCCATGACTCATATAAAGGTGTTGATCTTATCTCTATAGAGTAGTCTCTACATACTATTAGGCTTTGGAGATCATTTTGAACTCAAAAAATCTCGGGCCCAAACAGAGAAACACGAGAATTGTCTTAATTGGACTTAGACTCAGGCCTACCAGTCAGATGGCCCACATACCTGCGGTCTAACCGCAGTTCACCCTGAAAGTGCATCTAGTCCCCTAAGTAGTTTTTGGTGGATTAATAATAAAACGATTAAGTAACTAATGAGTTTATCGAGAAATGTGCAGATATTAGTCCTAAATTGCTTGGTGTGGTGCATGGAGACCCTCACAAAATCATGACGCAAAGCGGCTGTCACACCTTAAAAAAATTTATTTAAATAATACATTTGGTAATACATTTATAGAAATTATTTAAAAGCTTAAAGAGGAAGTCTAATAAAAATTCTTAATAAATTTCAATATAAAAAGGGGCAGATAAAATTTTATTAAATATTTCACTTGCTCTTTTAGTCCCCTGGAAATTAATTAAGCAAGGGAGGTATTTTTAAGAAATAAAATAGCATTTCAGTGAGTAACTAAAATAGAAAAGCTTTTAAAAATCTCCTCCTGGCCACTGGGCTGAATTCAGCCAACGCCTTCCCTCTCTCCCCTCTCTCGCGCCTAAGGCCCAGCTGCCAGCCCACTCCTCTCTCCCTCTCTTTTTCTTTTTCTTCCGCCAACAGGTGGATCCCACCTGCCAGGGTCATCCCCAACCTCCGCTCGAGGCCGAGTCCGTTGCTGCCGCCGTGCCTCGGAACGCCAGCGAGCCCCGCCGCCCGTGCTGCCGTCGCCACCAGCCGGTCCACATCAGCCGCCTGGTCATCTCTCTGTCTCACGTGGCTGCCAACTAAGTGCCATGTGGTAGCCATCAGAGAGCCCAAGATCGGGATCAATCTCAGCTGTCCGATTTCGATCTATTATAGATCTTCAATCCTGGCCATCGATTCTCATAGACCATCTCGGTGAACCCGGTCTACGGTGGACTGAACCCCTATGACGCAATAAGGCCCCTTTTCCTATTCAAAATTAATTCAATATTGCATCATAATCATTTAATCAATTTCTATATATAGTTTTAATCGACTTAATCTTCTAAAAATCATAACTAATTCATACGAACTCGGTTTAAGGTTGTTCAAGTCTCTAAATTCTTTAAAAATCAAGATCTATCCATTTAAAATATCCACATGTGTTGTTTCTCTGTGCTTATGTACTGTTTTTGTTAATTTTATTATTTGCCTTTAGTTTCCGACGTTTTGGAAGAGCCCGTTTACACTGAGGAAGGTTCGGAAGACTTTGTGGAGCAGCAAGACAAGTCACACAGACCCAATACCATTTGAGCATGTTGATCCAATGGTTTAAACTATTGTTTTGCTTCAAATGTGCATTTATTTTCAAATGTCATTGGGAGGGATAATCCTATATACCTTGTTAAGGCTCTTTTGTCTTGACTACTTGATCTTTGATAGTTGTGGTTATAATTGGATTAGCTAGAACTATATACTGTTTTAGCTAAATTGATTAGCTTTGCTTAGCCATGCTTTGAAACCCTAGAATAACTGATGGGATAATTTATGCTATTTAATTATGATTAATTAATGATAGTCCACGACGGTTCGTCGTGTTGGACTAATTGGTAATTAATAAATGTGCAAGTAAAACCTGACTAAAGGTGGGTTGTGAGCACATGGAATAATGATGATGTTAGTGGTGCCCATGACAATTAAGGACCGGTTCACGAGCTACTGTTGTGAAGCATTTACCATACTAACCACAAGCCAGCATGGGCAACGACTAGACTTATAGTGTAGCATGTCCCACAGGAGGCACTATGGTGTGTTTAGTTGATAAGTGATAGTGTCAATAAATCCACAATGGTAGTTCCAATAAGTCCATATTTGGGAGCCAAGTGTTTCTCTAGCCTGAAGGATGAGCCACCTCTACTAGGGACTTGACTAGTGGTCTTTTTGTTGGGCATGTTATGCGAAGGGTCCTGTCACAATTTTTTCTGAGGTATCATGGTGGTACTAATGCACATGGCAACATATAGTGGAGTTGTGTCTTGTGGGTAAAGTTGTACACCTCTGGCCAGAGTAAAACTATTCGAATAGCCGTGCCCGCGATTATGGGCGAGTCTAGCAATGTTTTTCGTGATTAGTCTCATTTATCATTTAATGGATAATAATGTGGTATTTGATGGTGATATAGTAGCTCTGGGTTTGGAGCGGTTTGGGCCTGTGCAGTCAGGTGGGTTATACAATGTTGAGTTAATACTGCTTAATTGCAATTGTTTTATTACTCTCTTAAGTTCTTTATTAAATGCTATTTATGCAAGTTAGCCTTATATGCCATCCTTTGTTTATCCTGTGTACGTGCATACTTGCTGTGTGGCTTGTTGAGTATTCTATGTACTCACCTAGCAATAATCAATCATTAAAGGAGGAGTTCTACAGTGATGAAGGTGATCTGGAGGAATAGGCTGGGTCCGGGTCAAGCTGCCTTTGGAGTCATCGTCTTCGCTAGTTATATTCCGTTGCTTAGATTTTTATTTGGTTGAGAGGTTTCATCTGCCTCTGTAATAATTATACACTCGTTTCCTTATTAGTTAAAGACTTGTACTTTGTGGTCAACTTTGTTATTGTGTGCCTCGGCTGATTCCTGGACGAGAGTTAAATGCATATGAAAGTGTTTGGAATTTTGGATGGAAATTCCAGGCGTGACAACGGCGAAGCGACTCGGAGTTTATTTTAATTTTCTTTGAAATTTCTTTGGAGTCGTAGGAAAGCCGTACTATCAAGAGGGGTTGCAAACAGTGTTACAAGACCACTCAAGTGCTTAAGATCAAACTAGCTGAGAGTATATCACTTTGGCACAATACTTATACTTGGGTTGGGTGAGTTGTAGTGTCAGGGTCGGAGGGTCCGACCCCTAGGGTTGGAGGCTTCGACTAACCTTTTCAGCTAGCGGCTAAGTGTTGGCCGGAGGTTCCTACCTCTGGGGTCAGAACCTCCTGGCCAAAATCAATGAGTAACGGCTAAGTGACGTATATCAATGCCTATAAAGCCCAAACCCTGTTTCTAGCCGTCGGTTGGCCATTTCACTTTGATTTCCCTATCTCCTATCTTTTCCTGAGGTTTTTTGAGCTCTCCCAACTAGTTCTAATGCTTTCTTTGTGATTCTTGTGAGGATCTAGTGGGGTTTTGAGTGAGATTGCTTGAGAGAGGGTTAGGAGGATCTTGTGCACTTGAGGATGGACGCGGATCAGATGTTTGGAGCTTGTTACTCTTGGAGGGTGACCTCCTAAATGGTTAGGCGTCGCCCACGAGTTTCCTCAAGATTGTGGATTGTTTCGGGAAAGTTTGTGAAGGTGAATCTCGCCTCCACAAGGAAAAGAGGTAACTTTGAGTTGATACCGAGCTGATCTTTATGGTCGCTTGGTGAGGCAAGGGGTCAATCGAGAGCTGGCTCTCCGGAGTTCCTCAATGGAGACGTAGGATCTTTGTGATCTAAACTTCGGTAAAAAATCGTTTGTGTCTCTCTTTTGCTTGTCCATTTATTGTGTTATTTTATCTATGTACCTTCCTGTATCTTTCCTCTGTATACTTGTTTGCTCTAGGATTGCTTCCTGTCAATGTATCCCCTTTTGAAGTGGCGTGTTATAGCCAGCTACACAGGGTCGAAGCTTCCGGCGTTCTAGGCCGGAGCTTCCGACCAGCCCGCTCGGCCAGCCCGAGAGAGCCGGTTGAAGCTTCCTACCCCTGAGGTCGGAGGTTCCTACCAAAATTTTATCGCTGTTTTTTAAGAATTTTTAGGAACGCCTATTCACCCCCGCTCTAGGCGACATCGATGGGTTTTCACACCCTCTGGTTTGACCAACCATATAATGGCGGTCAGACCGGCCTCTATATGCAAGATCCGATCTTTTCTAAATTTGGCTTGATCTTGATATAAATCTAAACTAGTGCAAAATTGGTTATCATTACTTTGAAACACAGGATTGAGAAAAAAGTAGGAATAAAAAACACAAAATTTTAACAAGAATACAAGTGTAAAACATAGGATTGCAAAATACAGGAAAAATACAGAAATGGCCATTTGATTTGTCCACATGAATGTGAGGAGAGAGATATACTTAAAGAAAACTTTTCATGAGGTTAGACCTCATGTTAAATTTTCTTCAAAACTTTCATGAAATGAGGTATTCCATAGGAATTCCGTAGGATTTAATAGTGTTCAATCATTTGTTTCAAATGGCCATTTAGGGAAAACAATTCCTACAAAGTTCCTATGTTTTTCCTTCAAATCAAAAGAGGCTCAAATTGGTAACTTTCAAAACAAGTTTGCAAACAAAGAAGAGATTAATCAGTGGGAGATTGCTTGCATCGACTCATTTTCTTAGAACATCTCCAACAACATGTCTATTTTTGACTCTCCATTTGTTCATTTGGCCAACTTGCCAAAAAGATTCCTCTCCATTTCTGCTGCAAACTCCAATAGACTCTCCATTTCTAGCTCTCCAAATCCCAACGGCTAGTTCCCTCTCTAAATAATTTGCACTGTTTGTCCACTCCAACAGCCTCTCTATTTTGCACTCTCCATATTCCAATGGCTAGTTTTCAACGGCTATATATATGTACTCCTTCACTACCTCTCTACCACACTACTCTTGATCTTTCTCCCTGCTTGATTCTCCACCACCATGACACAATGAACCGCCGTAGCTGAGCCATGCAAATTGCTTTGGAGTCATCATTGTCGGATGATGACGACGAGTTCATTATAGCAACAATGCTCATGGTACAACATCACAACTAAACCTAAGCCAATCTTGCAAGCAGTGGAGGCTCTGTTCCTAGGCATATAATGATTAATCGCGATAGAGCTGAACGATATGATAGATTGATGAGGGACTATTTTTCAGATAATCCTATATATGATCTAGTTTTGTTTTGTCGGAGGTATGTAACCATCATTTTACTCCCCCTTGATGTTTTTGCCTTTGGTTGAACCTATTGTTAATGGTACTTTATTTTATTTATAGGTTTAGAATGTATCGACCTTTATATATGCGCATTGTGCATACTATAGAAGATCATGATTTTTATTTTGTGCAAAAGAGAAATGCAGCTGTGGTTCTTGGATTATCTACATTGCAAAAGATTACCGCTGCTTTTCGACATAGCCTACAGTGTGGTTGCTGATTTTTTGGATGATTATCTTAGAATTGTTGAGAGTACCACTTTAGAGAGTCTTAGAAGGTTTGTGACGGCTTTGTTGAATTATTTGAGGATGAATATTTTAGGTCTCCCAACCAAGATGATAGTGATAGATTGCTTTCAATTAGAGAGGAAAAAGGCTTCCCAGGTATGCTTGGTAGCATAGATTGTATGCATTGGAAGTGAAAAAATTGTCCAACTGCTTGGGCTGGTATGTTCCAAGGCCATGTGCCTGAGCCTACAATAATTTTAAAAGCTGTTGCTTCGGAAGATCTTTGGATTTGACATGCTTTTTTGGATTACTAGAATCTCACAATGATATTAATGTTCTTGACCGTTCCCCACTCTTCACGAAGTTTACTGATGGGCAAGCTCCACAAGCAAATTATAGGATCAATGGTCACAACTACACAATTTGATATTACCTTGCATATGGTATTTATCCTAATTGGGCCACACTCGTGAAGTCAATTAAATCTCCACAAGGGAACAAGAGAAAGTTATTCACTCAAGCTCAAAAAGAGACTAGAAAGTGTGTCGAGTGAGCCTTTAGTGTTCTACAGTCTTGTTTCGCCATTGTTCGAGGGCTAGCTCGTTTATGGGATCAACAAATTATACACATATTGAGCCAAGTTTATCTTAGTAGGCAACAAAGAAATTTATCCCTAAAAACATTCCCTATAAAACGAATCTAGACCTACTGAACCTGTAAATTTCACAGTCAAGCACTGCATCTGCATCTCCATCAGACACCTACCGATACAGTTTGTCGGCAAAATGGGACTGGGGGTCCCACATTCTGCGGGGACGCGTGGATCTCCGGCCACGTCAGTTCCTCCGGGCCCACTTTCTGCAGAAGAGACGGCCGGCTACGGTCAACGTCCCGCTGGGCGCCGGGGGCGCCATCTCCATCGGCCCCGGGCGCCGATGCCCGAGCCCGACGGCCGACTGCCGATGGCCCGGGTGCCCGGGCGCCGATCCTTCCGGTCCCGGGTGCCGATGCCCGGGCCCGGGGCCGACTGCCGACTGCCGATGCCGATTCACTGGAAGGACTCTGCGGACCAACTTGCCTACTACTCTGCCACGTGTGGGCGTCAGCTCTCCAACCACCCGTGGGGCCCGCACCCTGCGCAGGCAGAGCGCTTTTGACTAAGAAGGCTCCGGATGCCCACGCCCCGGCAGCGGAGGCAGGCGCCGTCCCATCTCCATGCTCCGTCCGCTCACGGCGACGTGCTGACCAAGCGTGACCGGACGAGCAGTACCAACTCCGGCGCAGGTGGACGTGAGCGACTAGACGCTCCACCAACTCCAGCGCAGGCGTTGCAGGCGGACGTGAGCGACTGGACGTCCCTCCAACTCCGGCGTGGGCGTCGCAGGCGGAGGGGAGGACCGGTCGCAGGCGGAGGGGTGGACCAGAGAACTCACCAGAAACTCTCTCTCTCTCTCGGTGTGCTGGCACTGTGGACTCCCCTGCTCTATAAAGGAGGATCCGAGCCGACGACAGGAAGGGGGGCAAGCTTTAGCATTAGCAACCACTCTCTGGCTAAGACCCGCTTTCGAGCTCACACTCTCGCCACTGTTGTTCTTCCTCGGCTCCGAGCTCCTAAGCTCGCCGAGAACGTCCTGTAACACTCAAAACCATATTCATCTCCACATAGCATACACACAGGAGTAGGGTATTACGCTTCCGAGCGGCCCGAACCTGTATAAATCTCTTGCCTCCTCTGTGCGCCTCTGTTCATCGTCTTCCCCAACACCCTGCGCGATTACCACGCTTCGGACGGTCCGGACCCTTCTGCTTCACCACGGTTCGGACGGTCCGGACTCGCTTCGGACGGTCCGAACCCCGCCTCTTCTACGTCTTCTTCGCCTATCTTTCTTCTACACCTGACGCCGGCTTCACCTGAGAACTACTCCCCTGGCCGAATCTCAAAGGGGGGTCTCCTGACTTCCCGCCGTCGAGGTTTCATCCTCCGACAACTGGCGCGCCAGGTAGGGGGAGTTTCCTTTTCAGGTGGTACGCCGGCGTCCCCAACACCGGCGCACTCCATGGCAGGAGGCCACCATCCACGGGACTCTGACGAGGAGTCCGGCGGCTTCACCCCGCTGGGTGGCGTTAGCCCGGTGGTAAGCCCACCGCGCTCCCCGTCTTCCAGGAGACGCGCAGCGCGAGCCAGGCGGGCTGAGCTCGCTCCTCGGCGGCCTGGCAGCGCGGCGTCGGCCCCTTCTCTCTCGAAAGGAACCGGCAAGTGCCCCGCTGGGTCTGCCACGGCCTCATCTTTGAGGCGCGAGCGGAGGCGCCGCTCCATGGCGCGCCGCAACCTCGACTTCCAGCCAGCGTCACCACAGGGAGCTCTCCTGGCGGCGGAAGCCCTCCTGCGCCACCCCCCGGCATTTAACGGGGGCGGGGGCCGGGAGAGGCGCTGGCTCAACGAAGTCACCGACCTCGTAGGCGCGGCCCATCGCCAGGTCGCTGCCCACAGTAGCGCAGGGGCCAGGAGTGCCGACCGCGTGACATCTAGCGCGGGCCGGCCCCCCGCCCCGAGTCAAAGCAGAGTCCGGAGCACGGTGCAACGCGCCACGACTCCGGCAAACAGCGGCCACGGCGACCTCCGTGACCGGCTGAACCGAGGGCGGTCCGACGAGGACGCCCGGGTCACTATGGAGCGACAGCGCGAGCGGCGGGCGGACGCCGCCACGCGTTCTGAGGTCCAGGCCTCCAGCTCCAACCCACTAACGGGAAACCGTCATATGTTACCCAAGCCCGCTCTATACGGCTCGGGTTGCCTGGCGCTCTCCCCAGGCCTCCGGCAGGTTCGCTGGCCGGCCAGGTTCCGGCCCAGCTTGCCGGAGAAGTATGATGGCTCCGTGGATCCCACGGAGTTCCTGCAAATATACACTACTGCCATCCTGGCGGCCGGTGCCGATGATCGAGCGATGGCGAACTACTTCCCCGTCGCTCTCAAGGCCCAGGCGCGCTCTTGGATGATGAACCTCCCCGAGGGATCAGTCTACTCGTGGGAGGACCTCTGCCACCAGTTCGTGGCCAACTTCCAGGGCACCTTTCCGCGCCCTGGGACCGAGACGGACCTCCATGCCCTACGTCAGGGCAGGGACAAGACGCTGAGGCACTTCCTACAGCGCTTCAGCCAGGTTCGCAATACCATCTCCCACATCGCTCCTCACGCGGTTATCCATGCCTTTCGCTCGGGCGTACGTGACAAGCGCATGCTCAAAAAGATGGGCACCCGCGATGTCCAGACTACGGCTGAGCTGTTCAAGCTCGCTGATCTCTGCGCCCGCAAGAAGGAGGCCCGGGCGTGGAACGAGCCGCGCCCCGAGGCCCCTGACGAGGACCCCGAAGAATACGGTGAGTCCTCATGCTCCGCGGCGCGTCGGGACAGGAGGAAGCGACAGAAGGAGAAGGCGGCCGCCGACGGCTTCGCCTTGGCTGTTGTGGGCGCCCCACGGGCTGACAACGCCCGTGGGGACAACAGCGCCGGCGAGCGGCAAAGGGCCGCACGCGCGCCGCCTCCGCCGGCAGCGGCCCAGAAGTGGTGTGCCGTCCACGAGACGGATTCGCACGACCTCACGGAGTGCCGTGCCGTCCAAAGCTTGGCCAAGCAGGTCAAGTACTTCCGGCAGGAGCCTTAGCAGGCCGAGCCCGGTCGGGACGATTCGGGCGGCCCGGCCGAAGGCAACGGACAGGCCGACCAACGGCCCAGCTCGGGGAAGCCCGAACCCAGGCCGCCTCGCCAAGGCGAGTGCGAGCCTTGGACGTGGCACCCAGAACAACCAAGCCCGAGCCTCCGGATCCCAGCGTATATCAAATCGCATTCTAGTTAGGACCCCCGGATCCCGGGGCCCCTTGCCCAATAAGGGCGTAGCCCGGGATCCGATTGTTGGGTCCGGCACCGTGCAGCCCGAACCAGGGCAGCCTCGCCAAGGCGAGTGCGGGCCTAGGAACGTGGTGCTCGGGACAACATCAACATTTTCATAACCAGATGGGAACCGATAACCCGGATAGCTTCGCCCTGGCGAGAGCGTGTCCGGGAAGGACGTCCCAACACTTTCCAAGCCCGGAGAGATCGTCCCGATTCGTCCCACAGGACACACATAGGGTACGACTGCCCGGACCCCATCGGACGCGATGGCAAGTCCGGGCGGTTCGTCCCGACTCAGTCCGGGGCCTCCGGGTCCCGGACACACATAGGGTACGGCTGCCCGGACTCCATCGGACGCAATGGCAAGTTCGGGCGGTTCGTCCCGACTCAGCCCGGGGCCTCCGAGTCCCGGTGTGATAGTCCGGACCACGCCGCCCTGTCGAGCGCGAGTCCAGGCAGGCCGCTCCCGGTTGAGGATCTTCTCCCGGTGTCAAGAGCTCGCACCCTCGCAAGGGAAGCTGAGCCCGAGCATGGCCCCTGATAGGCCAGAACCAGAGAGCGTCCTCGTTGCCCTCGGTAGCAGGGCTCGTGCCCGCTCCTCGCGCCGTGGCCTCAGGTCATGACACGCGAGTTGATGGTTGGGCACGTACCGATAATATTCCGCAGGCAGCGAGCGTGGCGCACGTCGCAGAGCGCCCCTCGCCCGGCAAACATATGGCCTGGGACTTACCTCCCGGGCCCGACTCTAAGGAGCCCGACCCGGGGCGGCATCGCCAAGGCGAGTGCGCGCCTAGGAACGTGGCACCCGGAATGACCCTTACTAGGCGCGAGTACCCGGACAGCATCGCCTCGGCAAAGGCGAGTTCCGGAGAAGTTGTCCCGACGTGGTCCATAATCCTTAGCCGGGGCCCCCGTGCCCGGGCGTATGTCGACCACGTCAAACCGCATGACAGTCTGGGGCCCCCTGGGTCCCGGGTGCATGTTTGAGCCGAGGCACAGGTTCCCGAATCTGTGCCTCGGGCCCGACACCGAGGTGCCGAACCAGGACGGCCTCGCCAAGGCGAGTGCAAGTCTAGGAACGCGACACCCGGAATAGAGCGTGATAGCCCGGACAGCACCGCCCCGGCGAGAATGCGTCCGGAAGGTCGTCTCATGTCCCTTATTCAGTCCGGGGCCCCTGGGTCCCGAGCACATATTTGAGCCGAGGCACGGATTCCCGAATCCGTGCCCCGGGCCCGACACCAGGGTGCCGAACCAGGGCGGCCTCGCCAAGGCGAGTGCAAGCCTAGGAACGCGACACCGGAATAGGGCGCGATAGCCCGGATAGCACCGCCCCGGCGAGAATGCTTCCGGAAGGTCGTCTCACATTCCATATTCAAGCCCGGGCCCCCGGAACCTGGCTTATATCAAAACCGTATTTCAGTTCGGGGCCCCCGGGTCCCGGACACATATCCGCATGACAACCGAGGCCCCAGGGTCCTGACCACATGCCGGACTCGGGCTCGCGAGGGAAGCGAGTCCGAGCTCCATTCCCGGAACAACACCATAAGCAAAGGTACAAAAATATATACATGATCATATACATATGCAAATACCTCTCTTTGTACAAAACAGGCAAAACCGGAGCGCAAGCACAAGCGAGACCCGGAGATGTCGTCGCACGAGGGGAGGTCACCGGTGTACTTCGCACCGAACCCCGGGCGGCGCCAGAAGGACAGCGCTCGGGGGCATGGAGGGCCCCCGGGCCCCGAAGGGGACCGCGGATGGCGTAAGAAGGGAACCGGCATCTTCCTCGAACTCTTCGTCGACATCGGCTCCACCAGATGCTCGCCGTAGTCGAGGAACCCTGCCTCCGGGGCAGCAGACTCGGCCACGGCCTCCCGCGCCTCCTCGCGAACCTCCGCGACTTCCTCGCGCGCGGCGAATTCACACCCCCGAGACGCGAGCCCGGCCCCTTAGGCCCGGACGCTTCCCTCCCGGGAGAGTGTTTCCTTCTCCCGCGCCTCCATCTTGGACCAGGCGCGGGAGGTCTCGTCAGCGGCAGACTCGGTGGCGCCCTTCGATTGGACGACGCACCCCTCTGCTGTCGCGATCTCCAGCCAGCGGGTTGCCACGAAGAACTCGGTGGCGACGCCCGGGTCCCGGGCACGTATCCCGTCCAAATCAACAAGCCTTCAAGCTACACCAGTCCAAGGCGAACCAGGTTCACCCCGCGTCCCCTCTTTTCTTCAAGACGTGGCCCTGTTCCTGCCCAGGGCTAATCCCGGCCGAGCAACAGGGCCAGGGGCCACTATCGGCAAAATGGGACTGGGGGTCCCATATTCTGCGGGGACGCGTGGATCTCCGGCCACGTCAGCTCCTCCGGGCCCACTTTCTGCAGAAGAGACGGCCGGCTACGGTCAACGTCCCGCTGGGCGCCGGGGGCGCCATCTCCATCGGCCCCGGGCGCCGATTCCCGGGCCCGATGGCCGACTGCCGATGGCCCGGGTGCCCGGGCGCCGATCCTTCTGGTCCCGGGTGCCGATGCCCGGGCCCGGGGCCGACTGCCGATGCCGATTCACTGGAAGGACTCTGCGGACCAACTTGCCTACTACTCTGCCACGTGTGGGCGTCAGCTCTCCAACCACCCGTGGGGCCCGCACCCTGCGCAAGCAGAGCGCTTTTGACTAAGAAGGCTCCGGATGCCCACGCCCCGGCAGCGGAGGCAGGCGCCGTCCCATCTCCATGCTCCGTCCGCTCACGGCGACGTGCTGACCAAGCGTGACCGGACGAGCAGTACCAACTTCGGCGCAGGCGGACGTGAGCGACTAGACGCTCCACCAACTCCAGCGCAGGCGTTGCAGGCGGACGTGAGCGACTGGACGTCCCTCCAACTCCGGCGTGGGCGTCGCAGGCGGAGGGGAGGACCAGAGAACTCACCAGAAACTCTCTCTCTCTCGGTGTGCTGGCACTGTGGACTCCCCTGCTCTATAAAGGAGGATCCGAGCCGACGAGAGGAGGGGGGGCAAGCTTTAGCATTAGCAACCACTCTCTGGCTAAGACCCGCTTTCGAGCTCACACTCTCGCCACTGTTCTTCTTCCTCGGCTCCGAGCTCCTAAGCTCGCCGGGAACGTCCTGTAACACTCAAAACCATATTCACCTCCACATAGCATACACACAGGAGTAGGGTATTACGCTTCCGAGCGGCCCGAACCTGTATAAATCTCTTGCCTCCTCTGTGCGCCTCTGTTCATCGTCTTCCCCAACACCCTGCGCGATTACCACGCTTCGAACGGTCTGGACCCTTCTGCTTCACCACGGTTCGGACGGTCCGGACTCGCTTCGGACGGTCCGAACCCTGCCTCTTCTACGTCTTCTTCGCCTATCTTTCTTCTACACCTGACGCCGGCTTCACCTGAGAACTACTCCCCTGGCCGAATCTCAAAGGGGGGTCTCCTGACTTCCCGCCGTCGAGGTTTCATCCTCCGACACAGTCATTTCCATTCTACTGCATCTGCATCAAAAAGATCCCCTGCCCATTATACAGATACTAAACAATTGAAGACAAGAGACCCATCTTGCTTGCAAGACCTACTGCATTAGCGACGGCCTAGGGGATGGGGCGGGCGGCGCGGGCAACAGGGGCTGGGCGGCGTGGCCGATGGGGGCGGTCAATGGCCTCAAACGCCCCGGATGGGGACGGCAGCGGCCGGTGACGGGGACGAGGGCCGACGCAGGCGACGGCGACGGGGGGTGGTGCAGCGACAGGGGCTCAAATAGCGCCGGTAGCAGGTACGGCCCGCCTCGCTGCTCTGCCCTCTCGCGTCGATCTAGTCACTCCTACTAGTGAGGCCCACAGTTGCAGCGGTTTTAGCCAGTGAATTTGGCTGCCAACTTTGGCTAGCCATGGCACCCATTTAGCCAGCCGAATGCTTAGCCATCCAGTTGGATAGTCTTTTTGAGGCCCAAATTTTCAAAGAATGGCCAAATTTTGGCTTGGAGAGCCATTTGGCAATGCTGTTGGAGTTACTTTTACGGGCCAGAAGACTCTTGCCTATAATCGCAAAGTTTATGTGCTATCCATTTTCAATTGACCGTTAGTTCAACTTTACCACTAATAACTCCTAAATGGTTAAATTTTGATGAATAAAAGCTCCATGCTTATTCTTCATATGCAATACACTTTGGTATTATTGCATTTCTTAAGTATCTGTAATTTTTTTTCAAAAATATGATAAGTGATCAAAGTTTAAGGATCAATGTGCCCACTGGGCAGTCAATTAAAAAGGATAAAGTATTTCTTACCTTTTGCTCGTTATTTTTAGTTTAATGGTGGAGCTCTTGCCATTTTCTGTTTTTAAGAATAAAATTTACACAAAGATTAAAATATTTTAGTTAAATTTGAAATATTTTAATACATGAGACAGCCAATGCTCTGCACACAAATGACACATCCTTTCATATACCCTCCCCCTCTTTATCTCCCTCTCTCCTTAGGAATACAACTGTGATATGTTAGGGTGTGTTTGGATGGGTATATTTGATAATTTGTCATTATGTTGGAGGATACAATTCCTCCTCTCATTCACATGTAGTGTTACCTGAGTCACTGAATATGTGCTAGGGTAGCAAATCGTATGCCATTGATATCATAAGGATGGCAAATTATCAAATGTCTCATTTGGATGAGATCCACACATTGTCACACTTCTTTTCCAAACATTGCCTAAAGCGTATCTAGCAAGAAACGGGTCTATGATAAGCAGGTAAAAGTGCAGCAAGCCACAATTGAGATAGTGAACCAAACATTTGCCTAAGAAAATGTGACGTGACTAACCTTTAGCGTGGCAAAGTATGGCATTCAACCAAACAAACCATAGAAGATGGGTGAGTGCATGTAGAATACATTGCTCTGCAAGAACAACCACCTTAAAAATTCACAAAGACATCCTAAGGACTTAAAAAAACTCTGTGTTGAAGAACACTAAAAATCATGCATATTTGTAAACATGTGGGTGAAGTCCATTTTTGGCCTTTGACTCTACTAGAAGTTTGATTTTCATCTTGGACTACAAAACTGGTTATTTTGCGTCTCCAATTTTCAAAAGTAGACACATAACCTAAACTATATATCATGGTGGGTGGACCGAAATGATATTGTTTTTTTGTTATCATGAACTTCAATTAGATCAGTTTCACTGTTGTAGACCTAATTAGTGACATTTGCATAAAAAAAATATGCATATAAGAGTTCAGACTAGGAAACCATCTTTGTTTCAACAGAACCACTAAAAAGTATGCCCCATGGTGTTTTTGTCCTGTTTAAAAATTAAGGATGAAAACAGTTGGTTTTGTAGTTCAAGGTAAGAAATGAACTTTAAAGTTTAAGAGCTAAAAAAGGACACCCAAAAAACTATCGCGATCAAGAGAGGCAAGAGAAAGCGGGCAAAAATATGTTTTGCCCATGACACTGTATTTTCTCCTATAACTCATTAAAACAGCTCGCTTACGTAATACTCACATGTGTCTCTCATACTTGCCATCAAGTGAACCTGGCAACAGTGATCGGAGACAAAGTACCTCGTGAAGACACTAATGTCTTTACTGGGAAGCAACGTAGTGAACTTTGTATTTATTTTTCATATATCTCATGATACAGTATGCTCTGGTGGTTTTATAGGGTCAAGTTATGATAACAAGGAAATTACATGTATCTCCTTCTATAGAGAGTACGTAGAAGCGCATAAGTGTCATTTGTTCTCTTCTTGACCATTGACTTCCTCTGTAGGACTATCTTTCTTGCGTTTAGTTGGCACAGTAGTGCTCCCTTCTTGTCAGACAACGCTACTACCTCTATTCTTCTCTCGTTGTCCGTTCACCCCACTCATTTGGGGTTTTCTTGGCAGAGTTGATGCCATCTTCGTTTAGATAAGCTATCTTCACCTGGCTGAAGCAGTTACCGCCCTAGCATACGGCCATACATTGTCTTCTCCTGTCGGACAAAGGGGCTTATTTATTCTATAATGTTACCAATAATGCTCGTGGTGAGAGAACGCATATTGTCCAATGAGAACCTACTGTGATATATTTCATAAATCGAATTAACGAGAATAAGCCTGTGATGCTTTAACTTCACAATGTATTACAATTAACTTGTAGTGCAAGGGGTGTGAGTACGTAACATACTATATGTGAATGAGTGCGTTTAATTTGGCGCTTAGGGTTATTCACAGTAAACTAAAGTGTGAAAATTGTTAAACTTCCTTAAGTGTCCGGGAGCCTCTTTTTATGAAATACGGATGAGGGTTGATGGACAATAAATTTGTTTATATGTATGAATTAAATACTACTAGCATACCTGTATTGATGCTACAAGGATATTTGATAATACAAATCAAACAACCCAAAAAAACATATATGTTGTGTGACCAAGTACAAAATAGGATAGATTTTAGTATCTCCTGCTATACATGCCAACACTCATGTGTGTCTCACATTTCAAGAGGAAAAAGTCGAAATGCAAGAAGTCAGGTAATGCTAAGTGTATGGATGGCATCATATATTTGCTTTGTACATAAATCTTTCATGATGGACTGCCCCCCGAAAAAAATCTATCACCAAAAAAGTTCTTCACAGCAGTGTTTCTATGTTCTAAAAGCTACAGCCTTTCAAGATCGCCTCGCCACTTCCTGCCTTGCCTTGAGATTTGGAATTCATCTCCCTAGATGCAAAATGATCAGATAAAAAGAAACGGTGTAAGACAAAAAGAAGTGCATTGACCAATTGAGCAAATATTTTACTTAAAAAGAAAAATATAACAAATCGATAAGGATTGCTACAAGTAAAGCCAATAGCAACCTAACAAACAGGTTAGAATAAATTGTCTAAATAATACTGGTATACAAAACTTTTAAACAAATCGTAATTTTAGAATCGTGGTATAAATAGTCTATAAATAATCCTCTAATAATAACAAAATGGATTGAAAGTGCGAGATGAGATGAGGGTAAAGGAGATACTCTTGAGTGTACATCACCATTCCCAAAGCAAGCAAACTATCACACTGGCATAGCATACTTCCAAACAGAAATTGAGTGTCGATTTACGAATTGGCATGATAGACTGATGATGTACGTTTTTTTTTTATGGGCACCAACAGTTGGTTCGCTGAAATCCACGTCTGCATCTATCCATCCTTTTCTTCGGATTGAGATCACGTATTCAGCAATGCTACGAAAATTCAACGCGGGTCTTTTCTTGAGGACAGCATCCGTTGCATTTTTTTGCTGTAAACTTTACACTCATTTAAAAAAACAGATTTGCTAGATTTCTTATGACAAAAAATAACGAAGAAAACTTTTGATTTTTCAATCGTCAGATGTGCTTTAAGATTAAAATTTCACGCACGCTGGTGGGCAAGGAATCAAACTCTCGACCTGCTGCGCACAAGCCTCGTATCGCTACCACTGTGCCAATGAACGTTTTTATATAATTAATATATATATATATATATATAAGTTACATTGTTACTACTGTAGTTAGAATGCAAATATATTATAATTATATAATAGTTATATTTAAAAGTTTTTTGAGAGATTTTCTGTCAAAAGTTATATAGCTAATAAAGAAACCTATACTCTCACATATGTGCAAAAATTCTGAAACCAGCTCCTAGCCGAACCGTTGTGGAAAGGGGAAATAGATAAAACTAAAAAAAATTAACCATGCAGTGTAATTTTATCCTACATCTTATCATATGAGCGTTTCCTTGTTTTCGCACAAATTCATCTGAGCACACTTCACTTCATTTTTCCAATGTTTTCAGTCATCTCTTTATACATGCATTCCTTTTGTATTCTCAAATTATAGTTCCTATCTACCCATGTTTCATTACATCCCTCGTAACAACAAAATCCATTTTTTAAGGAAAAATCCCTTCTTTTTTTAAAGATGGCAATGAACTATACAGATATTCAGAGTCTTCCAACCTACCAGAAATGCTGACCACCTGACAGTAACTACATCTTACTCTTAAATTCTTCAGCATTGCCAACAATATGTGCACAGTACGGCTGCTTACATACTACCCTTAGCAAGTTTTACAGTGTGATTTTCAATATCTTTTCCACGTGTAGTAAAATTGTCTCATCTTTTTTTACCTCTCAGTTTCTCACTGTGTGCTTAGTTCTACATGCAGCTGAGCTGAGCTGCTCTGCACTTGCCCTGCACTTGCTTTGCTTCCCCCTCGACGACGACCTGCCTCCTCTCCCGAACACGGCCAGCCTCGCGAAGATGCGCAGGATTCTACTCGCGCACCGCCGCTGCGAGCCCCACCGCATGGAGCCAATGCAGCTGCTGGAAGACACTGGCGCTCGCCGCCTGACCGCCGCTGCCGCCGTCGGCGTGGCCGCGTCCACCCTGAAGCTCGGCTCCTTGCGGGCAGAGCCCTTCACGGTGTTGTGCCGCTGCAGCGTCTGCTTCAGGGAGAGGATCTCCTGCTCCAGCGCCTGGATCCTGAAGCTCGCCGTCTCGTAGTCCGACGTCGCGTCGTCGTCGTCGTTGGCGCGGGCGCGGAGCTTCCTGCCGTCCCTCGCGGCGGCGTGGGTGTCCGTGTACGGGCTGCTGGTGCTGAGTGGCTGGCTGGTGGGGACGGCGGCGCACCCGGGGCTCGGCGTGTATGCGGCCGCGGCGCCACCGCCGACTCCGGAGACGAGGAGCTCCCCCGAGTTCATGCAGCGGAACGAGTCGGAGCACTCGGTGAAGGCGCGGTGCGTGTGCAGCTGCTGCACGAACAGCGCCTGAACGATCAGCCGGAGCGGCATCCGGTCGTTCTGCACCGCCTGGATGCACGCCTCGTGCGACAGCTTCCGGCAATCGAGGTGGCCGCACAGCGACGACTTATCCTCGCCGGACAAACCGGGATGCTCCTGCCATGGCAGAATTAGCCAGCTTCACATTGTTAGCGACAGTTTAATTAAGCCTTTTATTAATCAACGGGTTGAATAATCTCGTGCACGAGTGCTCGATCGTCTTTACCACTATGTATGTATCGATTGCTTCGTAGAGATGGTCATGGGATTTCCGGTCGCCGGCCGGAATGACGCCGATCAGCTCATCCAGTCGATCTGGCCGGAGCTTCGGGTCACCGACGATTTGGGCGAGGTACCGATCCCACAGCTCCGCGACGGCCTCCGCGCCTCTTCTTTGCATGGAAACATGGTTCGAGACGATGCTCTCCATCGCCATCACCTCCGAACTGTCGGCGATGAACCGGCCGCCGGCGTCTTGCTCCGGCAGTGGCAGGTCGTCGACGCGGGCGAATTGCAGATTGGACGCGACCAGGTCGCGCAGCCTCGTCCGGCTCTCCTTGCTCAGCTCGAGGGTGATCGACCGCGCCAGCAGCGCGAAGTAGAACGACACCGGGATGGCGCCGCCGGTCGCCGCCGATGACTCGACCGGGAGGAGATCGATCACGCCCTGCAGGATCGCGGTGGCCCTCCTGTTGGCGTCGGTCTCGCCGTCGCCGGCCTCGTCGTCCGTGCTCGCCATGAACTTGTGCGTCTTCTTGGAGAGCACCCACTTGTTGGCGTAGAAGAGCACAACGGGGTTCACGTACTTCTCCTTCATGCCCTGCCGCCGCAGCGCCTGCACGATCCGCCTGAAGAACTCGAGGGGGAGGGCGATGAGGTCCTTGATCCAGAGGTCGCGCGCGGCGAGCTCCTTGACGAGCTCGGCGTCCCACCGGCGTCCGACGAGGCCACGCGCCGCGGCGGCGAGGCCTGGCTGGTCGCGCCGCTGCTCGTCGGGGTCGAGGATCTCCATGCACGCCATGAACGCCAGCGACTCGACGCAGCGGCTGACGATTAGGAGCTCCTCGGCGACGGGGAGGAGGAGCTGGCAGCGCTGCAGGACGATGAGGGCGTCGTCCCAGCTCTGCAGCACCACCTGGTTGATGTACAGGTCGCAGCGAGCGCCCAGGCCGGAGACGTCCAGGAACTCCGCCGCGCACCGCACCGCCGCCACGTTGAACGGGTCGAGCGCCACGGCGTCGCCGTAGCAGAACAGGCCGATTACCTCGAACGCCTCGCTGCCGCCGGGAAAGCTCGCCGGCAGCTCGACGACCTCGCCGTCGCCGGACCGGAGCAGCGCCTGGCTAAAGTACCCGCACCTGGACACCAAAGGATCCTGCAACGACAATCCACCAAGATCACTCACTGATCACCAACCGAGATCACACACCCTCAGCTTTCTTCAATCTCTCCTAACAACCTTGTGCAGATTGAAGCTCCTCTCGCCGATGCGGACGCTCACCGTCGCCGGCAACCCGGTCTCTTTGGCCCTGCAATCCAATCCAACCCAGACCAACCAATCAATCATCAGAACCCCAAGCAAAGAACCAAAAGCTCCAAAATTCCCAGCTCCTGTCTGTACCATGCAACGACTCTCCTCTGCAGCAGCAACGCCGTGCTCGGGCTAGAGTAAGGGCTAAACACGCCTGCCCGGCCCTTCGCCGCCGGTGAAAGCTCCACCTCCACCTCCACCTCCACCTCCATCTCCGGCTCCATCGTTCGCAGGTTAGACAGCACCAGCTAGCACATATAGCCGCAAGCGTAGTACTACTACCAGCAGTAGAGAGGTAGGAGGAGTGATATACAGTGGTGGAGATGGATGGAGTGAGGGAGGAAGAAACATGGGGAGGCGTGCAAAAGGGTACAATGGCTGAGGGCGCACGAATGGGGGACGTTGAACCCCAGTTTTAAGGCTGGGAAGTCGGATCGCCCCATCGTGCAAGTTTCCTTATTTCCTGGGCGCGCGTGCGTTGCGCTTCGTCTCGCTGCCGCCGCCTCGCTCTGATCTGCACTGCTCTCTCCTCCCCACCAAGGAGGCAGCCAATATAAGGATCCGAGGGGGGTCAACACTAGTTTAAGCAATTAAGCTCAAGCTTACCTGCTTCCAATGGCCGGAATGGCCTCTTCAGGCACACTCCTCTGGTATGCACGAGTTCCGCAGAAATTTAATTTTACAGTATTTTCGCAGGAATCAAGAAAAATTCCTGCCTCAGAGAGGAGAGGGGGCCACATTTAGAGACAGAAAAATTCATGCGTCATACGCTGATTTATTGCTTATAGGGTTTAATTAAATATTACTCCCTCCAATTAAGTGATCATTTTAAATTCAAAATTTATGCCAAAATAAGTGACAACTTTGAAGTACTGCTTGTTTCATTAATTATCTCTTATTCAAATTTCTTTCCATCTTATTCCCAACCACTATCTTATTCTTAACCATCTCTTATTTAATAAATGACATCTTAATCTTTTTTATCCCTCATAATTTGTCTTCTCTCTCCTAAAGTGGTCACTTATTTTATGACGAAAGGAGTAGTATGCAATACAAAGCTAACCAGTAGCTTGAAAAAGATAATCTAAACAATATTGATTAGAAAAAATAATCTAAGCAGCGTTGATGAAAAAAGTAACCAGTTTTCTCCCTTTTTTGAAAGCGTGGCTCGAATAATCCGCTCGATAATTCATAATCCATAATCCGGTTTTAGCTATACTGAATAATGGCACTTTAGTATTAAATTCTCATATGGGAAATGATGGTTTTTTTGTTATATATTATCGGTTCTGATAAGTATGATGCTTGCAACGTGCAGTTGAGGTCTGTTATGGGTGTTCATTGTTCTCAACCAAATGGCAGAAAACTGGAGCCTTCTGCTCCTGTGGTCATACCAAAGCTTTCAGAGCTCTGAACAGCCGGTCTTTGTTGTGCGCTACTCCTAGGAGTAAAAAGTCCAAGGTTAGCAATCTAGCATTTCCAAAGCGAAGGACTTAAGAGTTGCTTGGAAGTAACAATCTCACTATAAATAACTGCCACGAGACTAAGCATCTCCTATGATTAGACTATCTATCCTGCTAATCTCTCTAGTTGAACTTTTTCTCAGAAGAAACTAATGACCAAATCGTACACTATCCGGTAGCATAAGTTAAGTCGGGCAGATAGATGCGCTTCCACACAACTTTTAGATTAAAAGAACACAAGCGTGCACATTGACGAACTGAGCTCTGAATACCATAGCGGAAGTATCAAACTATATCAATCAGGTCACTGTCAGTTCATTCAACGGGTGTTTCATCATTCACCAAGCATGCACGCCAGAGACTCCCATTCGGACTCGGAACTGTGAAATGGTTTCTTTAAGCTTTGGTGGCAAGCATGCAGTATGGCCGCCTGAAACCCTTGTTTCTCCTGACAATGGCATTGCCATGACAAATTGACACCTTGTGTTCTCCTGACGTTCAGAAGTAGCTATCACATTCAGAAATAACAAAATAAATAAGAAGTGAAAATATACTCGTGTAGTAACTGATTATAGCTGATTAGTGCTGTAGCTTATGTGTGATCACACCAATGGCATGGTCAGCGCATTGTGAATCTAGGCTTTTCCATGGCAAGATCACCATTGATAAAGGAGAATGTCGGTATTAATCAAATGGTTGACGTGCATCGGACGCTGCAGAAGGGGCACGGAGTTGGGGAATGTAAGGGCGTCAATGCCAGTAGTATTTTGCTCTGGAATTTGGGGGTATCGGGAAGCCAAAACCCCCCTTGCTTCTCCTCATCGATGCGTTGAAATCTCTCGGGTTTTTTCGTGGCTTGTGACTGCATCGAGATCGGTGGTGAGAAATTTTTACTACTGCTCGGCTTGGGATTCAGGAGACGCCGGGTCCTGCAAGGCTTCCACGCCCGTGACTCGCATTTGATTTTGATCACATTAAAGACCCAAAGCATCGACGAACCAGAGAAACAAGAGAAATGAACCGGCTCTCCAATAAGAATACGTTAAGTATCAAACTGTCGATCTCGGAGAGTCAGAGGTAAAAGGAAAAAAAGAAAGGGTTGCTCTAGATTGATCGGCGAAATGTTTCGCCCACTGTTTTCATCATTTCATTTTGGACAAGTTTACCGTCTAATTCTGGTGAACGGTCAGATTCTTAATTTCTTATCAAGTGTATATGTATATGTTTATATTTAAGATAGGATTGTGTGTTTTGTACCATTATTTGAGGTGCTTGTATGAAATAGAGTTTCACAACTTAGGACATGCATGCTTATATTTGAAGTACTTTTTATTCTCTCTCTATTGTTCTATGAATATCTCGCAAATTTTGTAACAATCAGGGCTCCTTTGGACCAAAATTAAAATAGATGAAATCTAGAGGATTTCAATCCTATGGAACATAATCCTACTTTGGGGGTGTAACGCCCCGATTTTTTGGCCCGTTTAAAACTATTTTAATAAAACCCTAATTTTAAAAATACGGTTCTTTGTGTATGGTTAAAGACTAGGTGCCAAAGATTCAGATCCTTCCCTTGAAACCCAAAATCCCACAATCCAAAAATTCCTCGAATAATTCCATTCCTAAATCCTTTCCAAATTCCCAATCAAAATTCTTATCCAAATCCAAATACCGGAGTTCGAATTTTATAATTCAAAATTCCCTCTAAAGTCCTCCATTAAAATTCTCTTTATTTTGATCCTCCCAAAAAAATTTCCTCTTCCAAATCACTAGTCCAAATTTCAAAATTTGAATTCCAATCTCCCTTGAATTTCCTCTCTTTTTCCTTCCTATCTTCCCCTCAAAATTCAAACCCCTTTTCAAAAATATCAAAATTCAAGTCTTGAAGCCATGTTTTGGGATCCTAAGATTATCTGTGAACTCAAAGATCAAATACCTTTTCAAATCTTCCAAATCTCTCTTAAATCAAATCACTGGAAAATTCCTAAATTCTACCGTTCACGTGGGTCGCCAACTCCCTTTTTCTCTCCGGCCCAACCAACCTCTTTTCTCTCCCCTCAGCCCAGCCCCGCCCGGCCTCCTCTTTCCTCTCCTTTCCTCTTCCCTCCCCGCATAGCCTAGCTCCCACAGCCCGCAGCCCGCTTTCCCCTTCCCTCGTGCCGCCGTCCGTGCCCGAGCCTGTACACGCACACCCATGCCCCACCGCCTCACGCCGACAGCCTGGGCCCACACAGCGACTACGTGGTGGACACCCGCCCGATAGCCCACGTGCGGCCGTCATCTTCCGCATGCCTACTCTCCCACGCCCATCGCCTGCTCGGTCAAATGACCACGAGGATGCTGCCATGCCGCTCATCATCCCATCGTGTCGATGCCGACCAATCGACGCCGCCTTGACCTCTTCGACCTCCCCGCCATCAGACCCTCTGCCACCGCCCCTCATCTCCTCCGCATCTAGCTACCGCCTCACTCGCCACCAACCCAAAAATATCTCACCGCCCGCCGCTCCGTGCTCCACGCCACCGTCTTTTGCCATTGTCGCGTAGCGCCGCCCCACGCCTATAAATCCCCGGCCCTATCCTCCATTTCCCCTCACCACGGCCACGCCTCCCTCAGCCTCGTTGTACCACCGCGCTCCGCCAGTGCAATTCACCTCTCCGGTGAGCTCTCCTCCCCTATTCTCCTCCCTTCCTCTTCCTCAAAACCTGAGCAACCGAAGCCCTCCGCCTCTGCGCCTCATCACCGGTGACCTCGTTCCTCTGCCGCTTTGCGAGCTCCACCTCCCGCTGGCCGCCACCGTGCACCCTCTCTCCAATCCAAACCGTTCACCGCCTTCCCCATTCCCTCCGCTCCCCACCATTGTATCACGCTCCCTTTGGCAAGATGCCTTTCGCCGGGATGGCTCCGGCCGTCGTCGGCCGTCGATCCCGGCCGGGGTCGAGCACCCCCAGTCCAAGCTGACGTGGCAGCCACATGGCTGCCACCTCAGCCCTACGGGCCAACCCATGCCACCAAGGCACCATGACTGTGGCCCTGGCCTTGGTAGTTAGGCTGGATAGGCAGCCTACAAAGCCCAAGAGGCCTTGGTCCCCGACCTTTCCCCCCTTCCCCCAACCTCCTCTTCTCTCGTGGGCCAAAGCCCATGGACCGGCCTAGCAGACCAATATCCCTCTCCCACTCACTCACATAGGGCCCCACCTATCAGCAGGGAATATTCTTGGGAATATATCTTTTCTAGAAAATCCTTTAAACTTCAAAAATTCATATCTCCCAATCCATAACTCTAATCGACCCCATTCAAGTCTCTAAATTTTTCTAAAATTGAGATACTCTATGGCACTATTAGTTATTAATAATAATATTTTATTTTTGGGTTTTGTGTGCTTTTCTCTCATTTCACGCGTATTTGACATTTCAGAAATTAGTTCGAACGTCGGATTTCGAAGACAAAGACCTGAGGCAAGTCACTCTTTGATCATATTGCTACTAGTTTACCAAATGTTTTATTTGAAAAATTACATTATTAGTGTACATGATAATTTGACTAGTCTCGATTTGCGTGATAAGCCGACGGACCTACCTAGTAGTTACATAACTCCAATAGGACCTTGATAACCCTATCCCTTGTCGCTCCACCTTGTGGTACCTCGGTAGCCGTGCTCCATGAGCATGGACTCTAATGGCCCTTCCCCAGCACAATTGTTTGTCGATATGGGAAAATTTGGATTATAAAACATGTTTAACCTGACACGTGGAGTCAGCATGTTTGCGAAATAAGAACCATTTGCAAAAACTCGTGATACAAAGTGATCACCTTGGTGATGCTTTGTATTCATATATAAGGACCGATTCCTTGAGGAATTGCACTAATCATAATACACTGCGACCACATGAGTGGAATGGGACACCCCTAGCCAAGAAATTAGTGGGCCCAGGGTTAGCTTGGTTGTGGATGTAGAGTCACCGGGGTGGCAATGTGAGATGCACCCGCGGGAGCCTAAGTACGGGGAGTCTGGGACTTGTCCAGTACTTGGTTTGGATCCCATCTAGTTGGCAATAGGCTATCCTAGAGATATTTTGAAAAGGTCTTGTCGCGAATCTCCCCCACTTGGCCAGTGAGGAAGTAAGCTCGCGTCGTGTGGATAAAGCGTGCATCTATACAGAGATTTAAACTATTCGAACAGCCGTGTCCATGGTCATAGGCGAATATGACGTGATTCCTCTAGCTTAGTCTTGTTTTATGAAATATTTGCGAAATATGTTTGTGAATGGGAATCATTACCAGAACCAGCCTAAGTGGCAGGTGTAAGACCTGAGTGGTCTCAAACGAGACTATGTGACCCAGGATGTTAAGTGGCATCATAGTTTAGGCTTCCCGAGCGAAAACAGTGTGTTTGAGATGTATAATGGCTCTAGGAGCCAGAGTTGAGATTATGAGCTCAGATGATATCCTGAAGATGACGAAAGTAAAAATAAACTAATAGAAGAGAAAAGAATTGAAAGCCACCTGAGGCAGAAGGCTCTGAGCCAGTATTGACGGCCGGCATAAGGATAGATCTCACTAAGAAACTAATCAAGTAAAATTTGCTTCGTCTGCTTGAGTTATTGCAAAAAAAATTCGTGGACAGGATTGAGGGAAGAGCCTCTTTCCAACTACATCTTAAACAACCCACACTTAGTGTTTTGGAAAAGCTTTCAAAATAAAAAGTTTGTGAAATATACTCTAGCCTTCTTTTGAAGCATGTATATGATGAGGAACGGGGTCCCGATCTTCCGTCAGGTAGCGGTAACTATCGTTTTTGGTGGAACGCGACACACCGATCCGGCTTCAGATCAGAAGATCCGATTCCTGCAACCTTAGCACCACGATTCCTCTGGTTATCAACCGTGTCACAAATCCGGTTGACCTCGCCAAGAAGGCTAATCCCTGCCTGCGAAACGAAGAACACAAGCAAGAACCCGAAAGTACGCAACTCAATTAAAGTGACAATTGCAGATGAATGATTAAGCACTCGACGTTGGGGTTTCACAACCGATGACGGCGACTGTTCTAATACAGATTGATCTAAAGCAAAACCCACTTTTAAACAATGATGGCTACTGTATATATAGGTGTTGGGACGTCCTAGGGTTATCCCTAGGGCGCACACCCCTTGGGCTTAGCCCACGTCACAATTACAAGGCCCAAGGCCCGGAACAGACTCGGACTGGAAGAGGTACGTGTCTTGTTTTGACGATTCAGACAGCTCAGGAGGAATTTTGATGTGGGACCAAACCATCTGAAAGTAGACTCCATAAGCTTTCCAACAAGTACTCATGGGCCCGAGAGTCCTTCTGGATCAGCGGCTAGGTCCGTTTGAAGTTGATGCTGTCAGGAGGCCCGAATCAGGAGGCCCGAATCCGAATCCAAAACGTACAGAACTTCATTGCTTGCCTTCGATGGACCGAAAGTGACATGGTGCGGTAGAAGTAGACTTGGGAAAGGTCTTGGTTTGGTCCCCAATCAACTTCTTTGATCATCCATGTATTCGTTGCACTCCGTCTCTTTCCCTTCACCCAAGCAAGTATCTCTGCAAACGAGAACACACAAAATTTATGGTGCAGTAACGGCTGTTCAAATATATAACACATAAATCTTATATAGAAAGTATGCACCTTTGGTTGATGAATATATAAGGTAGCTATGTTCATATCTGAGCTAGTGATGTCCTCATCATCCTCCCCTTCTTGATTTGAAACCGTCCACGGTTTCACCTTGTCATTAAGCTTGATGAACATATCTTTATCTTTCACAATATTGGGTGAAGTAGTGTTGTGCATATGGTTGGATTCTGAAATTTTTAAACACGGAAAACACTTTGTAGTGTTGTGCAGCTCACAACACTCCCCTTCTTGCAAACCAACCTGCAACTCATTTAAACAGCTAGAGGAACTAGATAAAGAATTATTTATACTCAAGCAGTCCTCTAGACAAGACATGTCATTATGAAAAGGAGGTATATTAAAATTTGAACAAATATATACTCTATGCACATTATATTCTCCTTTATTATCATAATTGCCAATAACATGAAAAATCACATGAGAAGGACATGGCAAATGAGATCTAGCAAATAATTTCTTTTCTAAATAATTGAGTGGACAAAGATCATCAAATTGAATATAGCCCCAAGTATTTAAAGAAGATAACAATCTAAGCTCTTCATTCTCGCTAGCAATATGAACAACATGTCTAAAATCAGCACATGGTGGTTCAACAACATTACTAACATGTTCATTCACTAGTTGTGGCATAGATATAAGTGAAGCATTGCATAACTCTTCTTTATCACAAGAAATAGTATCCAAATCATCATATGACAAAGGTAATTTAAGACGAGCACTCGACGAAGGGAGTGGTTTCGTTGGCGGCGCCGGCGTCGTCGTCTTGGGTGTGAAGGAGCTGCTGAAGTTGCTGCTCCCGCTCCGTTGCTGTTGTCGGCCCTGTAATTCCTTTTCTGTGCGATTGCGGTGAAGTCTTTGACGCAGAGTGTTCTCGCGTGTCGCCCTCGCATCAACTAGACCATCGTCACCGTAGACAACACCCTCGTCGAGGATCACGTCGTCATTCTCGTCCTTGTTATCATCGTTGGTAGTAGCTGGAGGGTTGGCCTCAAGCTGTTGAACCTTCCCGGTCAATGTGGACACTCGCCTGTCCACGCTCTCAAGCGAATGGGCGACGTCCTTCATGGCCGTTCTGACTACGTCCGTTAGCTTGGCCACCTCCGCTAGCATCTGCTCCTTCAGGTCCTGCAAGTCACTTTTCAAAGCAGGCTCGTCGTTTGGCATGGTTAGTTATGAAATAAAACCCCTATCAACTATTTATGGGTCGGTGGAATCACACCCTCACTCACATCTTACCGAGGTCTTACCAAGTTCTTACCAACGCAAGCAGTGGATGGTACAACCGGCGGCTGGTTCGTGATACCTATGAGGCAGTGGCACCGAGGTTGCAAGGATCTTTTCTATACTGATCTGAAGAATATGTGGAGCTTGGAAGGCACACAAAGAGAAAAATATGTATTTGTGGCACACAAGTCAGTAACAGATAGCAATGCTGAATTATAGTCCCAAGTACCTGTTCTCGTTGCTGGCCTAAAGGTGTTCAAGTACAGGTGTGTGACAAACAAGGTGGTGGAAACAAGGATGATGAGCAGCAAAAGTGTCAGAGACAAGGCACAAGACAGCACACGCTAACACAGCTCAACTTGGTGTTCTCTATGTGCTCCTCTAAATATTGTTCCTCTTTTGCCCCTCTCTTTTTTTCTCTTTTTTTGGGCTGTCTTTGTTTTTTTGGGAAAATTTGACTTTTTCTTTTTATTTTTTTTATCTTTCTTTTAGCCTTAGGAGCACACAGGAAGTAACCACAGAAAATTTGAGCTCAAACAAGTGAAAGGCGTGGCCTGTGGAATTTTCAGAAGATGCGCCCAAAATTGAGAAAGGCTTGCGGGCTCGGAAAGACGATCTTCCGGGCTCGGAAAGACGATCTTCCGGGCTGTTTTACGGCAAAATAAAATCGCCGAACCCACCAAAGGTGGGGAGAGACGGATGCAAAAATTTTTTCTGATTCCGAAACATATATGGTTTGCTGAAAACGGAGTTCGTATGCGAAAGTTATGCCTGTTTTACGAACGGACTCCGAATTAGAGGACAAAACGGACAGAAAGTGCGGAAAGTTGGCGATTGTGGCTAGAGTTTGATAGAACGGTGGGGGAAAACAAACGAACTGGACTCAAACACAATCTAACCAGCAACAAGACCTTGACCTAGGACACAAACTCAACACGACGGACTCTGCGACTGACAAATGCAAAGGCTATGGCGCGGATGGTTGTAGGACAGGAAATACAAGTATGGCGGTGGACTATGGGACGAAGGCAAAACACTCAACTATGGGTAAGTTGCAAACCTGACGGTATACCTGAAGCTCTGATACCACTTGATGAGGAACGGGGTCCCGATCTTCCGTCAGGTAGCGGTAACTATCGTTTTTGGTGGAACACGACACACCGATCCGGCTTCAGATCAGAAGATCCGATTCCTGCAACCTTAGCACCACGATTCCTCTGGTTATCAACCGTGTCACAAATCCGGTTGACCTCGCCAAGAAGGCTAATCCCTGCCTGCGAAACGAAGAACACAAGCAAGAACCCGAAAGTACGCAACTCAATTAAAGTGACAATTGCAGATGAATGATTAAGCACTCGACGTTGGGGTTTCACAACCGATGACGGTGACTGTTCTAATACAGATTGATCTAAAGCAAAACCCACTTTTAAACAATGATGGCTACTGTATATATAGGTGTTGGGACGTCCTAGGGTTATCCCTAGGGCGCACACCCCTTGGGCTTAGCCCACGTCACAATTACAAGGCCCAAGGCCCGAAACATACTCGGACTGGAAGAGGTACGTGTCTTGTTTTGACGATTCCAGACAGCTCAGGAGGAATTTTGATGTGGGACCAAAACCATCTGAAAGTAGACTCCATAAGCTTTCCAACAAGTACTCATGGGCCCCGAGAGTCCTTCTGGATCAGCGGCTAGGTCCGTTTGAAGTTGATGCTGTCAGGAGGCCCGAATCAGGAGGCCCGAATCCGAATCCAAAACGTACAGAACTTCATTGCTTGCCTTCGATGGACCGAAAGTGACATGGTGCGGTAGAAGTAGACTTGGGAAAGGTCTTGGTTTGGTCCCCAATCAACTTCTTTGATCATCCATGTATTCGTTGCACTCCGTCTCTTTCCCTTCACCCAAGCAAGTATCTCTGCAAACGAGAACACACAAAAATTATGGTGCAGTAACGGCTGTTCAAATATATAACACATAAATCTTATATAGAAAGTATGCACCTTTGGTTGATGAATATATAAGGTAGCTATGTTCATATCTGAGCTAGTGATGTCCTCATCAGTATACTCATATTTCCTAGTGGCTTACTGAGTACGTAAGTACTCAATCATCGTTTTTCCCCTTCAGGAAGTTGAAGCTGAAGTTTAGGGTTTCTTCCTAGACCCAAGCCAGTGCTTGTGGATTGGGTTCTAGTTGCGCTGTTATTCCGCTGCTGTTCTTCTATTTGAAGGTTGCTTCTCAGGGTTTGCCCAAAGTTGCAACTTATAAAGGTATAATCAATTCTAAGGATTGCAATGATGCATCTCAGTTAACCGCAGATACTAGCAAGGTTTTCTGGGACATCATTGTTCCATGGGTGTCGGCTCACGCTGATTTCCTGCAACACACCTTCTCTGGTGTCACTGTAAGTGGTGTCAGGGCAGGGTGTGATAGGGGGCAACGTAGGAATGTTAAAACATAGTAATAGAAAAAACAAAGGATTTTTTTTGTAGAAATGCATATACAAAACAAACTATTATAAAACATAGGAATACCACAGGAATGATATTTTGAATAAACCGCTTGAAAAAACACAGGAATTGGATGAAAGAGATAGACAAAGAAAAATTTTCAAGAGGTTGGATCTGTCACTAACTTTCCTCCAAAATATACATGCATTGAGTCATTCCTAAGTAATTTCATAGGATTTTGGAAGCTTCAATCCTTTGTTTCAAAAGGCCAAATGGGAAATTTTCCTATAGAAGTGGAATCCTACAAAATTACTCCACATATCCTTTGTTTCAAGAGAGTCCTTTGAAACAAAGGATTGGCTTCCACAAAATCCTTTGAAATTCCTATGGAATAACAAGAGGTTTAGCCTCATGGTTTCTCTTCTTTGTGCCTTCAAGCTCCTCTGATTTTTCTTTTGTGCTACCAAATGACATTTATTATAAATTCTTGCGGATCAAATTCCTATAGGTTTCAACAAACCATGGCTTCCTATTCATATGTTTTTCCATTTATGTGTTTTTACAAATCCTACGTTTCAAAGGAACCCTCAAACTATAATAGCAAAATAGAAAAGCGCTTGGATAAGTTGTTTAAACATTAGAGTAAAATGCGCTACCGGTGCTCCATAAACTTGCAAAATGCATATTTAGACACCTAAACTAGCTAAATGTATTATCCCGGTCCAAAATCCGGCATGTCAATGCCACACGGATGCTAAGGTGGCATCATCACCAATCCTACACCGATTGACAAGTGGGGCCCACTCAGAAATTTTCTTTTTTCTTTTTTCCTTCTCCTTTTCTTTTCCTTCTCCTATTTCTCTTCTTCTTTTTATTTTCCTCTTCTTCCCACCGTCTTCGCCGTAGAGCAAGCTAATGCTGATGAAATCATCATGGCCGTTGTCGTGCACTCGCTCCCCTCCTCTCCACCGTCGCGCTGTTCGTTGCTCCCCCCCTCTCCACCACCGTGTCGTTCCCCGTCGCCCCCTCCCTCCAGTATCGCGCCGGTCACTGCTCCCCCACCTTGCCGCGAGCGGTGGTCCGACGGTCGAAGGAGGGAAGGGCGGCGAGAAGTGGAGGATGAAGATGATGGTCCTTCAACGATGATGACGACTCCTTCCCGGCCTTGCACCCACAGATTTGGCCAAGCTGGCTCTCATGACAGCCAGATCTGGGGGCGACAAGCTTGTGGCCGTCAGATCTGTTGTTGAAGCCCGAAGAGGATGGGGAGGTGACCAAAGTGGTGACAACTCACGTGGCAGAGACCAAGGTGGAGGCGAGGTCAATGGTAACGGTGAGGGAGCTCGAGCGCCATGGCTAGGGGGAGCTCGATGGTAGCTGCTTGGCACGGTGGCTATGGCACGCTCAAAGGCAGCAGGTCGAGCTCTCGCGTTGCAGAGGGGGCGGGGTGAGGTCGATGGTGACGGCGGGGGAGATTGAGCACCGTGGTTGTGGTAAGCTCGTTGGCGACTGCTTGGCGTGAGCACACGGTGGAAGCCATGGCAAGCTTGACGGTGCCAAGCTCGACAACGACGCCAGGAAGAAGAGGAAACAGGAAAAAGAAGAGAAATTGGAGAAGGAAAAGAAAAGGAGAAGGGAAAAAGAAATTTTTTGAGTGGGCCCCACTTGTCAGTCAGGGTAGGATTAGTGATGATGCCACGTCGGCATCCGTGTGGCATTGCTACATCGGATTTTGGATTGGAATGATACATTTAGCAAGTTTGGGGAGGGGGAGGGGGAGGGGTCTAAATATGCATTTGTAAGTTTAAGGACCGGCGATGTATTTTACTCTAAAAAATATGTGGTTGTTGTAAGAGAAAATTATCAGGAATCCATATTTCGCTTTTTCGTTCAGTTAACATTTCCTCCTTTTTATTGCCCTTAAGAGGGATGGTGGTTTTGATTTCTTCAATAATAATGTATAGTCAATAATCATATGTCTTTCTTGCAATCATTTAATGAGCTCTCATAATTCGAAACCTTTGCAAAACTTGTAAATGTACTCTCTGTGTAACTCATATTTTTTTCACGGTTGCATGAAAGACGAACATACATAAATGCCAGTGTAGTAGAGATGACATACCCTGTATATATGGACATACGCCACCGAGAATACCAAGTATCTAATGTGATATGGAAGGTGATGATTGGATATAAATAAAGTTATAGTCAAGGAAGGAAAACGTACTTCGGATATAGAAGGAAAACGTACTTCGGATATAGAAGGATACCCTAGTCCAATTCGGGAAAGACGATAACTTGTTTGCCTGTATCCTATCTGGGATCCCTGAGTTCTACTTGGACAAGGGGTTATCTTCCGGTATAAATACAAGGCCTCCTAGGAGGGGGGAGTCGAATCATAAGCCTGCAATCCAAGACACACCAAGCCTACACCACAGGAGAAACACTTTGCTAGTCGCTGACTTCACTGCTTCGCATATTCTACCAAGATTAGTTGGTAGGCTAGGTTAGACAGCTTGCTTCCGCCTTTGTACTCAGTGTGATACACCCACCATCAATACATATAAACAGGAGTAGGACTATTACCCACTCCAAGGGTCTGAACCTGTATAAAAATTACGTGTCTTGCTCCCCTTTTACAGCTTTGTGAATACCTTGGTACCAAACAACTCCTACATCCTTAAATATCATAGTCGGGGTCTCATCCGTCGACAATACACACCACATCACATGTAAAATTTTCCTAAACCTTCAAGGACATCCACCACTAATGTTATCAGACCCAAGGCCAAGCTTGTCAATTCCGTTCTAGTACCACCATAATGGCCAGTATGCACCATTCCACCACCCAAACTGATACACACCAAGCGGCCTACATTCTAGCCATGATACCGGTCAATATCAGTAATCCCGGCTAATATTGGCTATTTTGGTCCATTCCACACATTCTGATACAGGCCGAAAATCGAGTTACCACTTGTTTGAATTGGGATTAGATGCACAATCTAAAACCCCATCAGTTAAACTTGCTTTCGAATTATGAAAGAAATAGAAACTCTCAGCTTATTCATTGGAATATTATATACTTATAATTATGCATAATATTAATAAATTTATGAGTACTATACAACACCTACCGCGCTTTTAGCATTGTCACGCCCAGAAATTTAGCCAATTTCTAGACTATTTTATGTATTAAAATCCCTGTCCAGGAATTAAGCCAGGGTACATAAAATGATAAATCAATAAACAGTTCCAAATGTAAATAAAACGTAAATACTTACAGAAGAGGCACTTAGTCCTCACACAGAAGAAAACAGCAGCGGAAAGGCGAAACTAACATATCTTCAGCTCCACACCACAGGCAAACTCAACTGGGGTATAAGCCAAGGTCTTTATTTCTGAAAAAGGGGAATAGCAATGCTGAGTACCACTCACCGTACTCAGTAAGCCACACCAATGATGCATTTGTGCATGGGATTTCAAAGAGAGGCTGGTGGCTCATTTGCGTAAAAGCAGTTGTAAACAGTAGTAGTTCGCAAACAGTAAAAAGTTGATTAATTTAACAATATAAATTCTCAACCGATTAACGTTACACCATGTTAACCAGGCCCAACCATTTCCAACTGGTTGACGTTACACCACGTCACACAGTCTCTATTGATGAACGCTACACCACGTTTACCAGACTCCTCCAATTACCGTTACACCACAATAACCGGACTCCACTGATTAACGTTATACCACGTTAACCAGTCTCCACTGAACAACGTTACACCACGTTGACCAGTTTTTCCTGATCAACGTTACACCACGTTGACCAGGCCGCGCTGATGAACGTTACACCACGTCCAGCAGGCGTCACTGATGAGCGTTACACCATGCTCACCAGTCTCCACCTATTAGCGTTACACCATGCTAACCGGCCACCCCCGATCAACTCAACCACATTGATCGGACTCACACCTTCCACAACACCAGTTTCATAAAGCTAGATTAATTATCTAAAGGTGAGACTAATCACGGTGAGTCTTGGCCAATGTGCCCATGACCGCGGGCGCGGCTATTCGAATAGATTTACTCTGATCAGAGGTGTACAACTTTACCCACAAGACACAGCTTCACACACGTTTCTGTGTATCGATGTGTCACCACGACACCCCGCAAGAGGCTGTGACAGGACCGTTCACGCAACCTCTCCCTAACCATCCACACCACGCTAAGGTTGCACCTACCGACAGGGCACGCCATATTGGCCAGGCTACCCCCCTTGTGCCACGGTGAATCTGGAAGCTAATCAACCCTACCCCGGGCCGACCCAACTCCTTCCCGCCCACCCTCTTCTTCGGTGCCTAGGAGAGGGAGAAGAAACGCTTCAAGCCCAGCCGTTGCCCACGCTGGCTTGTGGAAAGTACGGGAAGTTGCCCAAGTGGTTCCTGCGAACCGGTCCTTAATTGCCATGGGTGTGACAAGCAAACCATACACCCACAGGCCACCATTTAAGTCCAACTTTAGTAATTCAACATCAGCCTATCCAAAGTTCCATTTTCCCGACATTGAGTCAAATCAAATAAAAAGATAATATTTAATTCCCAGGTGAGCTATGTTGCTAAGCATGGCTAAGCAGGTCCTATCTCTAGCCAGGTCATCCAATGAGACCTAAGCTAGTCAAATTATCACCCAAAGTTATCAAGGAATGGATAACAAATAAACAGGGTCTCGAGTAAGTGGATAGGTTATCCCATATTCCATGTAATTGACAAAACATGCAATTTATTTATAAATCGTAAAATATTTCACAAAGTAGATTCAACATGCTCAAGGATGAATGTGTGACTTGCCTTGCAACAAACGTCTTCGATTACTCTTCCGAATTCTTCCGTAGACTCCACGGTCTTTCGAATCGGCGATTATACGTAACTACACGCAAAAGATAAAAACCCTAAGAAACTCCAACTAAACAGTACATAAAAGTACATAAACAAGTAGATTATAATTTTGGATGAAATTAGGAAGAGGAACGGGTCAATTCGGAGTTCGGACGGAAAAGATACGGCTTTTGGAATATCAAATTCAGAATAGATCCGAAAGGAATTGGAAAAGAATATTCTCGGGAATATTCTCTCGGGATTAAATTAGAAGAATTATTTTTGGCACTGGAGAAAGAGTGGCACTGTCCTGGCTCACAGTTCTGAGGAGTAGCTGGAGTGGTGGATTGGGTTAGGGCTGACAGGGCACTGGTAGATTAAAAAGGAGTCAATGGCTGGGATTCGATTTGGATGGATTTAAACGGCCGAGATTGATTTAGGAACTTAATATAGATTGGACGGCCAAAATTCAACCCTGGGTTTATGGAGATTCGATAGTGAAGATTGGATTCAAATAATCAGACGGCTCTAATCGGCCCAGAATTATCCAACAGCTGGGGCGGCCGAACTGCTGCACGCGGGACCTATGCGGCAGCATCATAGGAAGAAGAGGCCGAGCTCCTGCCATGGCGCCCGCCAAGGAGGTCAGGGCGCCGGCCGAGGCAACTGCGCGGCAATAGCGACGTAGGCATCGGCCCCGAGACGGCACTGCGGTGATCAATGATGGCACCGGGACAGGGAAGGGAGGCAAGGTCCGGGGCGGTGCAGCAACGCGAGGCAGCGCGGCCGAGATGGGAAGAAGAGGGCGTCACCGATGGGAACACAGGGCTCACCCGCGGCACTGGATTGCAGAGACGACGGCGACGGCTTGTCGGCCAGGACGACGGCACAACGACGACGACCAGCGGTAGGGCGCAGAAGGTCCACGGTGACGACGGTGACAAGCCGGTGACAGGGAAGAGGAGCTGGGCGCCGTGACAGGCTAGAAGAAACAGAGGCGAGGCCAATGGCTGGGTGAAGGGAGTAGCAGAGGGGCGGCGGCACACAAGAGAAGGGCGGCACTGGGCTTCGGGAAAGGAAAAGCAGCAAGGACCGGCGCCGGGCTAGAAACGCCGATGACGAAGAACGGAGGTAGGAGGAGAAACAGGCGTTGTCAGGTGAGGCGCGGGCGAAGCCAGGCGAAGAAAAGACGACGAGAAGCAGGGGAGTCGGGCTCCGGGCGACGTCGGCGGCGACGGAGCATGGCACTAGGGCGGAGGTACCGACGGCGGCACAACGGTGACCGGCGGCGGGGGACAGCGAGGAGTGGCGAAGGGCGGCCTCCCAATCCGTGAGATGCCGAAGGAGAAAGGGAGGAAGGCAACGGGCGGTGTGGTGCTCACCAGCAGCAGGCGACGACCTCGGGCGGCACATCGGCGTCGGGCTTCAGTCACAGGGCGACGACGGTGGCGATAGGCGCAGAGGACGACGACGAGGTTGATGACACAAAGACCGGCGGTTGGAGCACAGGCGACGACAACGGCGGTCCACGACACGACGACGGTGACGATCGCCCGGCAACGGCAGCGGCGACGACCTCCGACGGCTATGGGCCGTGGCGGTCGGGGTGAGGAGTAGTAGAGGGGCGGTGGCGACGCCAGCAGAGGTAGGCGACGGCGTGGCGACGGCGGGGAGGGGCGAGCGGGGAAAACGAGAGAGGGGAACTCAGAAGAGCCATTTGAGGGCACGGGGAGACGAAATCGTGGCCGAGGAGGCGGTTTTGGAGCGGGAGTGGGCGCGGGAACGGCGGCGTCGTGGGGGCGTGCGGAGCGGGGTTGGCGGCTAGGCGGTTGCGACCAGAGGCCAGGGTGGCGCAGGCTAGGAGAGCGCGGCGCGGGCCATGGGGCGCAGGCGACGCAGGCCGAGGGAGCGAGGGAACAGGCAGTGCAGGCCAGGGGGCGCAGCCCAAGGCGGCCAGCAGCTTCGGCTGGCTGGCGACCAAGCAGAGAGAGAGAGAGAAGAGATAAGAAGATGCACAGGAGAGTACCAGAAAGGAGGAGAGAAAAAATAAAAGGAGGAAAGGAAAATTGGAAGGAAAATAAAGAAAAGAGAAAAGAAGGAGAAAAAGGTGGGGATTTTTGGGGATTTCTCCGGAGATTCTCCAAATTTAGAATTTAAATTTTAGAACATCGAGACGTATCAGGAATATCGGAAGTTGGGAAATTGTTTGGAATTTTGGAGGGTCACGAACGCCGGCATATATGTATTTGGAAAAACAAAAGCGTCGAAACACCTTTGGAAATCGAAATATTTCTTTAGAATCGAAGAAATTTGCCAGAATTTTTGGAACTCTCCAAGCATAAGCATATTTTGAGAATTTCGAGAATATTGGAAGGAGTTAACAGGAATATTCCGGAATCAGGATAAATTTGGGAATATTTGCGAAATTAGGAACTTGGGGAAAAATGGAGGGGATTTTGCGTCGACCGAGAAATTAGGATATTCGAGGAATATATTTCACGGAGTTTGGGAAACGGAATAAATGAACGTCCAAAATATGGGGAATATTTTGGGAGTCGAGAACAGGAGAGTGAATAGTTTTGAAAACATTCGATCGCTTGAAATATTGGTATATTATGAAAATCGGAATGTCGAAGAGGTTTTAGGGTTCTAGGAGCGACACGAAACCATAGAAGAAGGGAGTCAGAGTTCACGATGAACGGGGAGGCTTCAAAGGACTGAACCGAAACGACCCGAACAGGGGAAGAGACAAGGGTTTTATTACAGATTTATCTAATTATAAAAATGATCTTTCTCCCATTAAAATTAATTCTAGAGCTCTGAAAATTCCGAAAAAAATTTCAGAGACTTTATTAAATCATGGGGAATTTACCAGAAATAAATGCCACCACGAAACAGATGGAGTTTATTATTATAAATACTTAAATGCTTAAAATATTCTGACAAAAACCCCGGGAATATAAAAGCATCCAAGTATTTATTTAAAATTTTCAACTTGGGATTTTTAATATTGGAAATTTCAAAGTTTTATTCAAACACGTTTCTCAAACAAAAATTTTCTAGCGTATTCTTGTATTTCGAATTACCCAAAAATAATTTTTAATTAAAGCGATTTTTAGGGCGTGACAAGTGTAACGACCCGCTTTCCTTTTTCCTGTTGTAACTGGTTTTCTGGATCTTAATCTTTTCCTATCCTGTCAGCTGTGCCTCCGTTTTCCCTCTCCCCGGCCAGCCGACTACCCTCTCTCTTGTGCCGAGTAGAGTTGCTACTCAGTCCTTGTACCCTGCCCTTATCCTTGTCTTACTCGGACCCCTTTGCTGCCGAGTGAGCACTGTGATGTGGCCGACTACCTTGTTGAGACCTGTTGCTTCCTTGTTCCCCGAGTTGCACCCACCCGTTGGACGCCGACTACCGAAGTAGTGAAGAATCAATCTTCACCTAACCGCAGCATCGCTTGGACCAGTGGTCAGTCCGAAGCCCGGTCAGTGAGATTTCTCCAACCTGTCCTAGCCTTGACCTTAATGTCTCATCGCAGCTACAGTGCCTGCCAACTCCTCTGACCAGTTGGACTCCAAAGTCACTTCCTGTCTTGTCCCAGTCAGTTCATCTTGACTTCCTTGCTCCACCCGTTGCCCAGCTCCACCGTGCCTCAACCTTGCACGTCGGCTATATATATGGCCAACCGTGCCCCCTTCTTCCTTTGTTTTGCAAACCGGCCAGCTCCAGCTCTGCTAAGTTTTCATCCTCTCAAGCTTTGGAGCTCTGTCACCTGGTTCGCAAGCCTGGTTCAGCCGACTGCCCCCTTTTCTGCAGCCGACTACTTCTTGATCCTTTTTCTTGGTGTTTTACTTCTCCTGCTTATCAGTGTTTCTTTCTGCTTGTTCAGAGCCTGAACCGGTGGACGATCCAGAAGCCGCCTTCGCCGAAGACGACCCCTCCTTGGAACAAGGCAAGCCTCTTTGATCATATTGTTTCCCATATATGCAAAACTATGTTGTTTGGAAAATATATGCATGCTTAGTTTACACTTTTTTTAAAAACTGTTGGCCTCGGTTTTGCAAGCGCAACCGATGGACCTACCCAGTAGTAACACTTATCTGGTAGGATGTTGTTATATTTCACCCTTGAAGAGCCCCACAAATGGCACGCTAGCATCCTATCTGAGGATACGATGCCGAGTAGAATGGCTTAGCTCTGCAACGTTGTTTGTCGTTGGGAAAAACATTGGGTTTTACCAAACTGATTGAAAAACCCGGTACTCCGTGTATCGGCGTGTTTGTGAAACAAATAAAGTTGTGAAAATCTTGATATACAGAGACAGTGCCTGTGTGGCTTGGCTATGTATCATCATTAAGGACCGTTTCCTTTGGGAATTCCATCCGAGCATCTTACAGTGCGACCAGACGGGTATTATGGGATGCCCCTGGCCGAGTAAATAGTAGGTTTAGGGAAGTTCAGTGCCGACCACTGAATCCTGTGTGGATCTTTCGGCTGGCATTGGATGACTCTAGACTGGCTTTGGAAATGGCCTTGTCACGAATTTCTGGGTACAGGCCAGTACTCGGTGTAATTTTCGTGTCGGATGGGTAAAGCGCACACCCTCTGCAGAGTTTAGCAGAACTGTTCGAACAGCCGTGCCCCCGGTTAAGGGCGATGCAAGGTGATTCCCATAGCGTAGATTTGTTTGCCAGTGATTTGTGAAAGTGTTTGATGGAAAGGGAACCGTGACCTGAGTTTGCCGAGTAAGCAAACGGAAGGCCTGTGTGGCCAGAAACGGATCTGTGTGATCTGGGGTGTTAAGCACCATAAACAAGTGTATGAAAAGTAAACAGGATGAAGATCATGCTCCCGGGTTGTAGCCAGGGCAGCAAAGTTTAAGCCCCCGGGTTGTAGCCAGGGCGGCATTTCAGTCTTCGGGTTGTAGCCAGAAGACGGTGATGATCATGCTCCCGGGTTGTAGCCAGGGCAGCAGTGTTTTAGCTAGCTGGTTGTAGCCAGCCTAGCGGGCATTCAGTGCCATGATCATGCTCCCGGGTTGTAGCCAGGGCAGCGATGATGAGCCCCCGGGTTGTAGCCAGGGCGGCCGGCTAGCTAGCTGGTTGTAGCCAGTGTAGCGGGCATCAAGTGCCACAGCTGAGATTTGGTTGTAGCCGAGTCTCAGGGTCAACGAGTGGTTGTAGCTACTCGGGAAGTACAGGACCAGCAAATACGAAGTAAAAGATGATAAGAACATATATGTTTATGCTTGATTCATTAAGTGGCGAGTTGTTGAAAAGCAACTTGCGGAATGGATAGAGGCGTGAGCCTCTGTCCGACAACCAAAAATTTAAGCTCACTAGTGTTTGCAAAGAAAAGAGTTTCTAAAGGCAATTTTCGCAAATAAACCTTTAGCCTTACTGTCTGACCGACATGGCATCATTTCCGGCTTGCTGAGTACGAAAGTACTCACCTTGTTTATATATATGTATAGTAGGTTTCGGAGAAGAAGACGAAGATCCGACTGCTGCCGAGTTCCTCCAAGACCAGGCCGACTACGAAGACTTCTGAAGGTTTCGAGCCTAGTTCCCAACCGAGCCTGTGGAGTAGTTTTGTCCAGCTTCCGCCCTGTTCTGCTGTTTCGCTAGATTACCAGTTGATTATTTTGCCCATCCCGGGTCTGTCCTGGATGGATCTCCTTGTACGTATACGTAAGTACTCTGTTTATGTATTATTGTAACTCTGTATTGTATCATTGTTGTGCGTACCCGACTACTGATCCTGGGATCGAGTGCCTTATGCACATGGTGGCCTTCCACCTAGTCGGGAGGCGCCACAGCGGTGGTATCAGAGCAAAAGGTTGGCCCTAGGAGCGAAACCCTACGCGTGTAGATGCCTTTGAGGATCTTATTTTGAAAACTATACTAATTGCAAAAAAAAAAAAATCTAGGACTTGTCTGAGTATCTTTCTCTCTGCTTTGTAGAATTTTGGAAAAGTTTCTAAACTCTTGGCTATCTCCCTACATTGGCTCCTGCGTGGATCTTTGGTATTAGCCCTTAGGTTCCAGTGCCCCATCTGTCATCTTTTCGTTGAGGCTGGGTTCCCGAGTATATTCCTTGTTCTGCTGCTTGAATCCATCTTGCTAATCTTGTTGCTCCTTCATCTGTTCCATCGGTTTGGCTGCCGATAACCTTGCTGAACCTTTTCCCCGTGGTTACCCTTTTCTAGGACCTGATGGCAGAACGTCAGCGCCGGAATGTAACGTGCTCCAGCCCGTTTGGGTTTTGAAGACCAAGGTCCAGTCCGCAACAACCTGCTTACTGCCGCGGAGGAACAAGAAGTGGAGCAGACTCATGATCGGATGTCCGGAAATGTCCGTGCAGCCGGCCTTGGTACCTTCGACGCTGCAACAGCAAACCCTGGGGGATTGCCTCAACCTCCTCACCTTCCAGCAGACCCCCAGCAGCTTATGGCCATCCAGACCCAGATCTTGCAAGGCATTGCTCAGAATCTGGCCACAATGCAGCCTCTTCTCCATCAAGCTCCACCAGCACAAGCTCATGGACGCTCCAAGCTCGCCGACTTCATGAGGTCCCGTCCAGCCGAGTTCTCTCAGACTGCTGAGCCAGTAGAGGCTGACGACTGGCTAAAGGATATGGACAGAAAACTGAACCTAGTGCAGTGCACACCTGTGGAGAAAACCCAGTTTGCTGCACACCAACTGCATGGACCAGCAGCCGATTGGTGGGAGAACTACTGTGCTGCCCATCAAGATGCTGCCAACATCGCCTGGCCCGAGTTTGTTGAAGCCTTCAGAGCCGCACATGTCCCAGAAGGAGTAATAGACATTAAGAGAGAAGAATTCAACAACCTCAAGCAGGGACATTCCAGCATCAGCGAGTACCTGAGCAGGTTCAACCATCTAGCTCGCTATGCACCCGAGGACGTGAACACGGACAAGAAGAAAATCAGAAGGTTTCTGAAAGGGATGAATGTGGCAATGAAGATCCAGCTTATTGCCCATGACTTCCCTACTTTCCAGCACATGGTCAACAGAGCCCTAGTAGTTGAAGATGCGAGGAAGGAGATCGACGTTTTTCGCAAGCGCAAGGCCTCCCAGATGCAGTCTCGTAGTGGTCCGAGTTCTAGGCCCTACCTCCCCAGTCCTTCCCGTCAGTTTGCCCCATCCCAGTTTCAAGAGCGGGTGTTTCGCCCATCTGTTTCTCGCCCGGCTTCTTCTGTTCAGTCCCGACCCCTCAGTGCAAATACCGGTGCAAGCCGCCCTACCTCAGCCGGCCTTCAGCGGAAGAGTATTCCGAGTGCCCCGGGAAGCCGATGCTACAACTGCAACGAGTTGGGTCACTTCGCCCGACACTGTCCCCAGAAGCAAGACCCTGCAGTCCCTGGACGCCCTAACGCCAGCGCTTCAAGAGCTCCTGTGTTCAGTCGAGGACAGCCGACTACACATACTAATGGATCTGCCTCCCGTGCCCCTCCGACCTTTGGACGTGGCCGAGTCAATCATATCCAGTCGGAGACAGCCCGAGAAGCTTCAGATGTGGTAATGGGTACGTTTCTTGTCAACTCCGTACCTGCAGTTGTTCTGTTTGATTCTGGAGCATCGCATTCCTTTATTTCTCAATCTTTTGTGGATAAGTATGGTTGGGATGTTCGAGGTCTTAGTATACCTATGGTCATACACTCCCCTGGCAAGGAGTTTAGGTCAGACCAATCTTGCCCTGGAGTTACTTTGGTAATTAAAGGAGTTAGTTTCTCAGCTAACCCCATTGTCCTGGAATCACAAGGCTTGGATTTGATTCTTGGCATGGACTGGTTAGCTAAGCATAAGGGCCGAATAGACTGTGCAACTAGCACCATAACCCTGCAGTGCCCTTTTGGACAAGAAGTGAAGTTTGCCTCCCTTGGAGACCCTAAGAACCGACCCCTCCTGAGCTCCATGCAAATAGTCCCTTTGGAAGAAGTGCCGGTGATCAATGAGTACCCTGATGTCTTCCCAGACAGTTTACCCGGAATGCCCCCTGATAGAGAGGTTGAATTCTCTATAGAGTTGCTACCCGGCACAGCACCCATATCCAAGAGACCCTATAGAATGGCGGCTAATGAGTTAGCCGAAGTGAAAGAGCAGATAGAAGAACTTGAGAGCCTAGGTTTTGTGCGACCTAGCACATCACCTTGGGGAGCTCCAGTGCTCCTAGTGGAAAAGAAGGATAAGACCAAGAGGATGTGCGTTGATTATCGCGCACTGAATGGAGTAACCATCAAGAATAAGTATCCTCTACCAAGGATAGACGACCTGTTCGACCAGCTGCAAGGAGCTAAAGTTTTCTCTAAGGTTGACTTGAGATCAGGATACCACCAATTGAAGATCAGATCTGAAGATATACCCAAAACAGCTTTCCTGACCCGATATGGATTATATGAGTATACGGTGATGTCCTTTGGACTCACTAATGCTCCAGCTTTCTTCATGAGTCTTATGAATAAGGTATTCATGGAATATCTCGACAAGTTTGTCGTGGTATTCATGGATGATATCCTAATCTTCTCCAAGGATGAGCAGGAACATGTTGGACATTTGAGAATGGTTTTAGGAAAGTTAAGAGAGCACCAGTTGTTTGCCAAGTACTCGAAGTGTGAGTTTTGGCTAGACCGAGTTGCTTTTCTCGGGCATGTGGTCACTGCCCAAGGAGTAGAAGTGGACCCGGGGAAAGTGAGAGACGTGCTTTCTTGGAAATCCCCGACTACGGTCACGGAAGTGAGAAGTTTCCTAGGTTTGGCTGGTTATTATCGGAGATTCATTGAAGGATTTTCAAGGATTGCCAAACCCATGACAGAATTGCTAAAAAAGGAAAAGAAGTTTGAATGGAGTGACGCCTGTGAGAAAAGTTTCATGGAGTTAAGGAAAAGGCTGACTACCCCACCTGTGTTGATCCTTCCGGATATCAGGAAAGACTTTGAGGTATACTGTGATGCATCCCGACTAGGCATAGGCTATGTGCTTATGCAGGAAGGAAGAGTGGTTGCGTATGCCTCAAGACAGTTAAGACCCCATGAGCTGAACTACCCGACCCATGACCTAGAGTTGTCAGCAGTAGTGCATGCCTTGAAGATATGGCGACACTACCTGGTTGGAAACCGGTGTGAAGTATACACCGATCATAAGAGTCTGAAGTACATCTTCACTCAGACGGAGCTTAATCTCAGACAAAGAAGATGGCTTGAGTTGATTAAGGATTACGAGCTTGGAATACATTACCACCCTGGCAGGGCAAATGTTGTTGCCGATGCCCTCAGTCGGAAAGTCCATTGTAATGCCATCTTGACCCCGCCCCTTCAACCCGAGCTAAGTCGAGAGCTGGAAAAGCTAAGGATAAATATGGTCAAGCCAGGAACGCTGGCGACTTTGCTGATTCAGCCTACCTTGGAGGACCGGATCAGAGAAGCTCAAAAAGTAGATGAAAAGATTGTATCTCTAAAGGAAAGCATGACCCAGGGAAAAGCCCCGAGTTCTCCATCGACAGCAAAGGAACTGTTTGGTTTGGGAAACGCATTTGCGTGCCCGACAGAAAGGAAATCCAAGACTTGATCTTGAGAGAAGCCCATGAGTCCGCTTATTCCATCCACCCAGGAAGTACCAAGATGTACAAGGGTATTAAGGATCATTACTGGTGGCCTGGAATGAAGCGAGATATTGCCGAGTATGTCGCAGTTTGTGACATTTGCCAAAGGGTTAAAGCAGAGCATCAGAAGCCAGCAGGATTGCTTCAGCCCTTAAGGATACCCGAGTGGAAATGGGAAGAAATAGGAATGGATTTCATCGTTGGATTACCTAAGACCCCGGCAGGACATGATTCCATCTGGGTAATAGTGGATCGACTGACCAAGGTCGCCCACTTTATCCCCGTCAAGACAACCTACCCGGCCAAGAAGCTAGCCGAGCTGTATCTGACCAAGGTTATCTGCCAACATGGAGTCCCAAAGAAGATAGTGTCTGACCGAGGAGCTCAGTTCACCTCCCACTTTTGGCAAAAGTTGCATGAGACAATGGGCACTAACCTGAATTTCAGTACCGCATATCACCCCCAGACGGATGGACAAACCGAGAGAGTCAACCAGATCGTGGAAGATATGCTAAGAGCATGTGCCTTGGATTTTGAAGGAACCTGGGATCTCTGTCTGCCTTATGCCGAGTTCTCCTACAATAACAGCTATCAAGCCAGTATCCAGATGGCCCCCAATGAAGCTCTATATGGACGCAAGTGTAGAACCCCACTCTGTTGGACAGACGTAGGAGAAAAGATGGTTTTTGGACCAGACATTTTGAGAGAGGCAGAAGAGCGAGTTAAGGTTATCCGAGAGCGCTTGAAGACAGCCCAAACCCGGCAGAAGAACTATGCAGATAATCGGAGACGAGAGCTCGAGTTTCAGATAGGAGACCATGTGTATCTCCGAGTATCACCCCTACGAGGAACAAAGAGATTTGGAATGGGTGGAAAGCTAGCGCCTCGCTATATCGGACCTTACCCTATCGTCGACAGACGCGGAGTAGTGGCGTATCAACTGAGGTTACCCGAAGAACTCTCTGACGTCCACGACGTGTTCCATGTGTCCCAGTTGAAGAAATGTCTTCGCATCCCAGAAGAGCAAGTTCCGTTGGAAGAGATCAACGTACAACGCAACCTTACATACAAGGAACGCCCTATTCGGATTTTGGAGACAAGGGACAGACGTACCAGACGAAAGACAATCAGATTCTGCAAGGTGCAATGGAGTAACCATTCGGAGGATGAAGCTACATGGGAACGAGAAGATCGCCTTCAAGCTGAGTACCCTGAGCTCTTCGCCGAGTAGCCGAATCTCGGGACGAGATTCTGTTAAGTGGGGGAGGTTTGTAACGACCCGCTTTCCTTTTTTCTGTTGTAACTGGTTTTCTGGATCTTAATCTTTTCCTATCCTGTCAGCTGTGCCTCCGTTTTCCCTCTCCCCGGCCAGCCGACTACCCTCTCTCTTGTGCCGAGTAGAGTTGCTACTCAGTCCTTGTACCCTGCCCTTATCCTTGTCTTACTCGGACCCCTTTGCTGCCGAGTGAGCACTGTGATGTGGCCGACTACCTTGTTGAGACCTGTTGCTTCCTTGTTCCCCGAGTTGCACCCACCCGTTGGACGCCGACTACCGAAGTAGTGAAGAATCAATCTTCACCTAACCGCAGCATCGCTTGGACCAGTGGTCAGTCCGAAGCCCGGTCAGTGAGATTTCTCCAACCTGTCCTAGCCTTGACCTTAATGTCTCATCGCAGCTACAGTGCCTGCCAACTCCTCTGACCAGTTGGACTCCAAAGTCACTTCCTGTCTTGTCCCAGTCAGTTCATCTTGACTTCCTTGCTCCACCCGTTGCCCAGCTCCACCGTGCCTCAACCTTGCACGTCGGCTATATATATGGCCAACCGTGCCCCCTTCTTCCTTTGTTTTGCAAACCGGCCAGCTCCAGCTCTGCTAAGTTTTCATCCTCTCAAGCTTTGGAGCTCTGTCACCTGGTTCGCAAGCCTGGTTCAGCCGACTGCCCCCTTTTCTGCAGCCGACTACTTCTTGATCCTTTTTCTTGGTGTTTTACTTCTCCTGCTTATCAGTGTTTCTTTCTGCTTGTTCAGAGCCTGAACCGGTGGACGATCCAGAAGCCGCCTTCGCCGAAGACGACCCCTCCTTGGAACAAGGCAAGCCTCTTTGATCATATTGTTTCCCATATATGCAAAACTATGTTGTTTGGAAAATATATGCATGCTTAGTTTACACTTTTTTTAAAAACTGTTGGCCTCGGTTTTGCAAGCGCAACCGATGGACCTACCCAGTAGTAACACTTATCTGGTAGGATGTTGTTATATTTCACCCTTGAAGAGCCCCACAAATGGCACGCTAGCATCCTATCTGAGGATACGATGCCGAGTAGAATGGCTTAGCTCTGCAACGTTGTTTGTCGTTGGGAAAAACATTGGGTTTTACCAAACTGATTGAAAAAACCCGGTACTCCGTGTATCGGCGTGTTTGTGAAACAAATAAAGTTGTGAAAATCTTGATATACAGAGACAGTGCCTGTGTGGCTTGGCTATGTATCATCATTAAGGACCGTTTCCTTTGGGAATTCCATCCGAGCATCTTACAGTGCGACCAGACGGGTATTATGGGATGCCCCTGGCCGAGTAAATAGTAGGTTTAGGGAAGTTCAGTGCCGACCACTGAATCCTGTGTGGATCTTTCGGCTGGCATTGGATGACTCTAGACTGGCTTTGGAAATGGCCTTGTCACGAATTTCTGGGTACAGGCCAGTACTCGGTGTAATTTTCGTGTCGGATGGGTAAAGCGCACACCCTCTGCAGAGTTTAGCAGAACTGTTCGAACAGCCGTGCCCCCGGTTAAGGGCGATGCAAGGTGATTCCCATAGCGTAGATTTGTTTGCCAGTGATTTGTGAAAGTGTTTGATGGAAAGGGAACCGTGACCTGAGTTTGCCGAGTAAGCAAACGGAAGGCCTGTGTGGCCAGAAACGGATCTGTGTGATCTGGGGTGTTAAGCACCATAAACAAGTGTATGAAAAGTAAACAGGATGAAGATCATGCTCCCGGGTTGTAGCCAGGGCAGCAAAGTTTAAGCCCCCGGGTTGTAGCCAGGGCGGCAATTCAGTCTTCGGGTTGTAGCCAGAAGACGGTGATGATCATGCTCCCGGGTTGTAGCCAGGGCAGCAGTGTTTTAGCTAGCTGGTTGTAGCCAGCCTAGCGGGCATTCAGTGCCATGATCATGCTCCCGGGTTGTAGCCAGGGCAGCGATGATGAGCCCCCGGGTTGTAGCCAGGGCGGCCGGCTAGCTAGCTGGTTGTAGCCAGTGTAGCGGGCATCAAGTGCCACAGCTGAGATTTGGTTGTAGCCGAGTCTCAGGGTCAACGAGTGGTTGTAGCTACTCGGGAAGTACAGGACCAGCAAATACGAAGTAAAAGATGATAAGAACATATATGTTTATGCTTGATTCATTAAGTGGCGAGTTGTTGAAAAGCAACTTGCGGAATGGATAGAGGCGTGAGCCTCTGTCCGACAACCAAAAATTTAAGCTCACTAGTGTTTGCAAAGAAAAGAGTTTCTAAAGGCAATTTTCGCAAATAAACCTTTAGCCTTACTGTCTGACCGACATGGCATCATTTCCGGCTTGCTGAGTACGAAAGTACTCACCTTGTTTATATATATGTATAGTAGGTTTCGGAGAAGAAGACGAAGATCCGACTGCTGCCGAGTTCCTCCAAGACCAGGCCGACTACGAAGACTTCTGAAGGTTTCGAGCCTAGTTCCCAACCGAGCCTGTGGAGTAGTTTTGTCCAGCTTCCGCCCTGTTCTGCTGTTTCGCTAGATTACCAGTTGATTATTTTGCCCATCCCGGGTCTATCCTGGATGGATCTCCTTGTACGTATACGTAAGTACTCTGTTTATGTATTATTGTAACTCTGTATTGTATCATTGTTGTGCGTACCCGACTACTGATCCTGGGATCGGGTGCCTTATGCACATGGTGGCCTTCCACCTAGTCGGGAGGCGCCACAACAAGCCTAAACATCGCGCTCAGAAGCACCCATCCCGCTCCCCTCCCCACTCCTGCTCCGACGCTGTCGGCGAAACGGGAATGGGGGTCCCACATTCTCCGAGGACGCGTGGATCTTCGGCCACATCAGCCCCTTGGGGGCCCATATTCTGCACCGGTGATGGCCGGCTACGGCTGTTTCCCCGCCAAGAACCTGGGGCCCGAGTACTGCCCGAGCCCGGGTACGCCTTTCCCAGGCGCCTCGCGACGGCGCCCACATCCACTCGGGCCCCGGGGCCCGAGGGCTTTCCCGAAACCAGGTCTCGCCCCCGTGCCCGGGGCCTCGGCTCCCGTCCCGGGGCGCTCCCCCGGGACACATTGATGGGGCTTCCCGTGCCCGGGTCTCGCCCCCTGGTCCGGGGCCCACAGCTTCTTTCCCGGGGCGCTCCCCCGGGACACATTGCTCGGATTTCCTGTGCCCAGGTCGTGCCCTTCGCTCCCGAGGCCCGCAGGCTCGGTCCCAAGGCGCGTCCCCAGGCGCATCACTCTGGCATTCCCGTGTCCGGGGCGCGTAGCTTCGCTCCCGGGACCTGTCCCCGAGCACGAGCATGACTTGAGCGGATCAGCTCGCCAACTACCCGCATTAATGGCGAGGCGACGGGGCGTGTCGCCCCTGTCGCCTGCTTGGCCACGCGTGGGTCTCCCATGGCGGCCCCCCGCGGGCCTGCTCTGCCACGCGTGGGCTTCTCATAATGGCCCCCTATGGACACATGCCCGTGCAGTCAGAGACTTTTTGACTCTGGCAGCGGAGGCGCGCGCTGTCACATCTCCATACTCCAGCCGCCCACAGCAACCCGGCAGCATGCCGACCAGACCTGCAGCAGACCTACTCCAGCCGCCCTCAGCAGCCGAGCCTGGCGGCAACTAGACGTCCCTCCGGCGCGGCGCGGCAGGCGGCTGCGTGCGTGCGACAAGACAAATCGTAGCTAGCTCTCTCTCTCAGCATGTATACCAGGCACTATGGATTCCCCTTGACCTATAAAGGGAGGATCCATGCCTACAGGTCAAGAGGACTCTCGATCTCTGGCTCTAGCTGGCTCTCTCGCTACTGTTCGTCTTCTTCAGCTCGCTCTGTCTCTCTTTTCCGAAGGGAGGTCTAGCTCCAGAGCTCGGCTGAGAACATCTTGTAACACCAAAACCACATTCATCTCCCATATAGCAAACACACACAGGAGTAGGGTATTACGTCTCCGCGCGGCCCGAACCTGTCTACCTCCTCCTGTCTCCCTTGCGTGCCATCTCTAAGCCCGGGCCCCCGGCGCCCGAGCATCTATCGTCTCCCTGACGCCGCCGCCGTCCTGTGAACAACTCCCCTGGCCGAACCTTAAAGGGGGTCCCCAGACTCCCCGCGGTTGGAGTTTCATCCTCCGACATACGTCTAGGATAAAAAATTACTCCCTTATTTACTCAAATATTCCCCAACCCCACTCCCTCTCCTCTTGACGTAAAAGAATTATTGTCACTCCTTCGAGGAGAGAAGTAATTTTTTTACACCAGTAGAAGAGGGTAGGAGTGGTAGTAGGGAGAGAGCAAGACTTCTCTAACCAATATATGTAAAGTTGGAAGTAATTTTTTTACACCAGTAATTGGAAGTAATTTTTTTACACCAGTAGGAGAGGGTGGGAGTGGGAGTGGGGAGGGAGCGGGACTTCTATGAGGACATTGTTTAGCATTACTGTAAATTTATATTATTTTATTAAACCTCAAAAAGGTACACTGGCATTGCTAAGTATGGGAATGTTCCATTCCAAGAGGCAAACCGAAATGGCATCCAGAATGAGATTGACAAGCTTACATGAGGCAGTTATTGACCCACTTAAGATTGTCATGTTCTTTTCAGCTTATTCATCGTATTATTGAAACAGATTATTTATTTCATACTTTAAAAAATAAATTTTCTAGAAAAACTTTCTTCTACTGTGTTGTTTAGATCACTTGTTTTAAACTATTTATTAAGTTTATTTCTTAAAATATTTAATTTATCTCTGTAATCATATCAATAATTCAGTCAATAATCTAAATCAAACAGGGCCTAGCCTTTTAGGTCACTGGTTGTCTTTGGCCTAGAAATGCACTTGTATCAATACATCTAGAGCGCATAATACTTGCAACTGTCTTGGTTAGTCCAACTGCCCAAGTAAGGTAAAAGTCATTAATCCTTAATATGATGTCCCCCTAATTTATACTCCATCGTCTAAATGTATTTATGAATCATACCCGGAGAATATACAACTCATAATAAAATTGTGAATAATCTCCAAATGTTCCATGTGGCCATGACAATCCAAGGCACCCTATGTATTAAGCCTATTTTAGAAGCCCAAAACTCTCCCTGTTCATCCCTGTGGATGGACTGGGAGCTTGAAGTAAGATCTCAGCCCTTACTTGTGGATGGGTTAGGGTTTTAGTCCTACCAATTGAGCCTGTTAAAACCAATCTCCGCCTAAGATTCAGATTTGCTATTTGCATTTAGCCTACAGTTGACCTCCAAAACCATGCAGCTCCAGAAAACTGGATAAACAAATATACAGGATAAGCCCTTCAGCTTCCATATGTGCGAACAGGCTGAGCTCGAATGATTCTCCAGCTGCTGCCATGCATGCCATTCCCTACCCACAACACCCATCACCTAACGGACTTGACCATGAGCACCAAATTTTGTGGAACACCTAACGGAGTTGACCATGAGCACCAAATTTTGTGGAAATTGTGGATACGGCAATGGCATTGCCACTGTATCCGATTTCCAACGGCAACAATATGGCCTACAACTCTACTAGGCCATAAGCAAAAGTCAGAAGACATGTCTGCGCTTTCTGGTGAAAAATGCTTCCTTCAACTGAATTCACAGCTATCTGTTTGCCAACCGTCTCCTTTCTGTGCTGGGTTGTCGGACAGCCTGTTTTGCAACGGACGCTACCCCGTCATGTTTCCTGAGGCTTCAAGCAAAAAAAGAACAGCACAAAAGAGGACCCGGGATATCTCAGATATTGATTGGGTCTCACGTCTACATCCATCTGATTTTAGTATAAAACTATTAACCCCAGAATCCAGCTCATGGAAATCTCACACCTTTAAGTTACAACCATTCTTTGGAAGGATTATGACACACAAAGCCAAAGCCAAATACAGCTCCTCATCTTGCATTTCTTGAAGCCCATGAATCAGTAGTACAAACCAAAGAACAAACAGTATAATACTGGCCACTAATTAACCACGTCGAAAGCTACTGCGCTCAAGCGCCAGCGAGACATCAACCTATAAACATTTGCTAGCTCGCTGGAGTTTCACTTAGAACATTTTTATTCGTTACCAAATCGACATCTCATACAACAATTTTTCTACCCAGCTGGTTAATCACCCAACAGGCGGCGCTCGAGCTAGCCGACGACATTGCCCGCCGCGACGTCCAGCGTGCCGGTGCTGTCGTCGTCGATGCCGGCGAAGAAGGGGTCGCGCAGGAGCTCGGCGGCGGAGGGCCGGTTCCGGGGCTGGCCGATGCAGCGCTCGATGAAGGCGCGCAGCTCGGGGTCCCTGATGCGCTTGAGCGCGGCGGGAGGGACGCCCCGGGTGACGCTGTGGTAGATCTGCACAACGCTGTCGCACTCGGCGTAGGGCATCTCGCGCGTCACCATCTCCAGCACGCACATCCCGTACGAGTAGATGTCCACCGACTCCGTGTACGTCTCCGTGTATAGCTCCGGCGCCATGAACTCCGGCGTGCCCAGGATGGTGTGCGCCACGTGGGTCTTGTCCACGATCGCCGCCAGCCCGAGGTCGCCGATCTTGACCTGCATCATCATCCACGTGCGCCGCCCGGCCGTCGTCGTCAGCCACCCGACCGAATCCAAACTCGATTCGAACAGAAGACAGCGAAAGCAACGGCAAGCAAACAAGCAACCAAAGCGTGCGAAATCGCGCAACGCCCACGCGATTTGAAGGAAAACTAGCGTAAAATTAAAGAGCGCATCAGCGTGCATCTCACTTGTGTTCCCTCCTTTATTCGAAAGGTGTAGCTCATGCACACACCGAGAGCTACTGTTCATCACGGAAAAGAGGCGGAAAGCGCAAAGGCACCCGCCGCGCGCTAATCCCCTAATGCCGTAATGCTCGGGTCGGTGTACATTTCAACGGCCAATAAATTATAAACTATCCCCCTCCAAACACCGTCCACCAATTCAAAATTTGCAAACCAATTCAAATACTTCTTTTCGAAAACAGTCAGTTCAAATATTTACTTTTTTTAGATATTGCTCCTAATATAATTGAACAGATCGAACGTTATCATGATTTTGATGAATACGCGCAGAGATTCGATTATAATTAATTCAACCCTAATTTTTTTGGGACGAGTGAGCTTGTCAAATCTAGGAAGAAACTGGATGCAATAATAAGGGGGGTTGGTAGGAACCTGGCCGGTGTTGCCGTTGATGAAGACGTTGCTGCAGTTGAGATCGCGGTGGATGATGCAGGGGTCGTGGGTGTGGAGGTGGTCGAGGCCGAGGAGGATCTGGCGCGCCCACTTCTTGAGCGCCTTGACGGAGACGTGGCGGTGGCGGTCGCGGTACTCGCGGAGGCTGCCGGAGGTGCAGACCTCGGTAATGAAGTTGAGCACGCCGGCGTCGCGGTCGAGCCAGACCTTGTGGAAGCCGATGATGTGCTCGTGGTGGAGGGAGCGGAGGAGGCGCACCTCGGCGTGGAGGCGCTCGACCATGCCGGGGTCGCGGTCGGCCAGCGCCCGCAGCCGCACGCGGTTCCACGCCACCTCGATCCCTTCCTCCTGGTCGAACCCGCGGTACACCTTCTTCACGGAGCCGAGGCCGAGCACGTCGGCGTACCGCCCGAACCGCCCCGTCGGGTCCACCTCCTCGAACGCCTCCTCCTCCTCCGCCACCGCCATGCCCCCCTCCTCCTCCCGGCGGATGCCGCTCGTTGTGCGCCGCGGCGGCGTAGGGTTGGGGGGCATGCGTTGCGGCGCGCGGCGCGGCTGCGCGACCCGAGGCGGGGAAAGGGCGAAGGCTAGCAGCGGCGAAATCGGGGCGGCGGCTATTTATACGCGGAGGCAGGCGGGGAAGCCTGACGTGGCCGTGTGAACGCGTGGTGCGTCGCGGTTGGGCTACGGCCTACGGTACGAGCCTGCACCAGGCGGAGCCGGTATACAGACGTATTGTACTCGTACGTCCGTATAGCGCTATGGTCTATGGCCTACGGGAGCCTTCACCAATTTGGTGGGGCCCACCTGGCGGTCGAGCAGCGACACGTGGCACGGATGAGACATTGGACTCGATCCGGAGTTGTTTAAGCCGACTGCCAGTGATTGCTTGCTCGCGTAGTTCGGCACTTCGGGCAGGCGCGTACCTGGGCCGAGTATTGGCACAGGTCAGACGTCAGAGGCGATGGCCTGGTTCTACCAAATGCTCATCTGTCCTCTAGACTTTCGAATACTTTTTGCCATCTCTGGATGAAATTTATGGTTAAGTAGCAACCTTCACTGCCAGCAGAGAGCGTCCACTTGCAACGTGCAGTCCGTTTACCGAACGGTAATCCTTCGATCTTATCCGTTGGTTGCGCTGTTGACTTGACGGACTGGCGATCTGTTGCTGATCTATGTTTCGGCGTGATCCGTCTCGGGGAATGCGGCCATTTGGATGCATCAACGTAGCAAGCGCTGCAGATGGCTCACTTCGTGCAACCGTGCAGCTATACTCCACTGACTCTTGACTCTGTTCCTTCTTCTGTGTTGGCGGAATACAGGAGGTGGTCATGCACGCTGCAAGGTTGGTCAGATTAGCTCGAGAAGTTGGAGATCAAGTTAAACTTGTCTGAGTTCCCTGCTGATTCCCAGGCTGCCAGGCATTTCTATTATCTGAGCATGCTCACGGCTGTTGTGAAACGTAGGAATTCAATCTTTGCAGTAAAGTCTATGCAAAATTCCCACTTCCAAACAGATCTGAAAGTCAAAGTAAGCAACTCAAACACATCCTTAGCCATTTAGAGACAGTTGAAATCAAAATAGGTAAGCGGCTAGAGAACGCTGCCAATTCGCAAACTTTCAGGGGTGAGGGGTTAACCAAGCAAACTGTCAAGAAGCTTTCAGAGGTTAAGCTGAAAAAACAACAGTGGACTTCACATAACATTATATTTCATAAATGCAATTTCATGACGATGTCCTTGCCAGATATTCAATTTTTGGGGGAATTGACAGTCAATATTCAGCAACATTTTACACGGTTTCAATTGCCTGCATTTGCAGACTTAACAGTTCAGCAATTTTCCAATTACCATCCTTCTTTCAGCATCATGTGCTTCTCTAATATATATTTGCCTTCTTTGTACTTCTGGTCCTCACTATAAGCTTTCTCCTGCATATTGTTCAATGAGCAGAGTTATCATGATGATGATCACAAGGTACAGAGAAATAGCCAACATTTACGAGGAAAACTGTAAGAACATTAAAGAGCATATTCAGCTATTCGCTCCTTCATGCTTATGTGTTCACACTTGCTGACATTTGGATCAAATGCTCAAGTGCGTATGACCCAGGTTTGTTCTTATAGCCCATATGGCAGTGGCAAGTATTAGAGCCTTAGAGGTATAATTAGCCATGCATGAAGGAACAGCCAGCTCATGCTCCTGGAGGAAACCATTACTACAAATGCAACCAGTCATAAGGTAATGCATGTGCTCTTAAAACAATGCAATCTATAACCAACAGAATTCCAAGTTATGTGCTCCCCAGAAATGTAGAGGTTAAGCCTTGGAGCTTCCCATGCATTATGTGGCAGAATCTACCCTCCTATTGTTTCAAAAGATACCAATGATATCTGATCAAATTGCTCAATAGGAAAAATCAGTCAATTATAGTTTTACAGGATTCGACAGTAACTCATCTAGATCTAGATATAGATAGAGCATTGAATGTTTAACAGATTGACCATAATGAAGGCTAGAACCATCCTACATTTGTAGTTTTCAAATGAATTCCCACTAAACAGAATGGGAACTGGCAACTTACATATCTCCAGCCAAGGAGTCGTTGGCAGCAGCTACAATAGATATCATTCACTGTGTGCAATCCAGTCATGAGAAGGCGATCCTCCCTGGGACCAAGGCTCACGTTCACCCTGGATGTCACGTTCACTCCGGATCAACATGTAAACAAGAATTGGTTGAGAGTGGTTGTTCAAATTCTCAATTGAATGGCCAATTATGCATACTATGATGTAAATTCATGTAACATTAACAGCATTGTCCTAATTGTCATGTTTGGTTGTTGGATCATACAAAAACAAATGCCAGATAGAAATACTTCATTAGGCAAATGAAGTGCACGACATATTGCTTGCCTATTTCGGGAAACAACATATGGTTCATATGTTCAACTGATTTCACAAAACATAACCTCTGCATGCCTTTAATATCCAGTAGTAGGTCATTTACAAAGAGATGAAGAATAGACTAAGAAAAACTATATAACATCATGTTATACTCTGATACCCTTTCTTACGAGCAGCAATCCTGGACAGGATTGGGTATTGTAACATGCATTCTCCAAATTGAATTAGGAATCCAATCCAATTAGGATTAGTATAGAAATCCTTGTTCTACTGGTTTAAGATACGAGCCACCCTTGCAACATATTGATTAACAATTTAACATACCATGATTTTCTCAACTCATACCTTGGGCTGGTCATTCCCATTCTTTACCAAGCACGATGTTTTCGATCATGTAATATCTAATGTGAAACTGTGGCTAATTAATCTCCAAACAATTGCTCAGTAGCCTAACATCAGTCATCAACATTTCATATTTATGTTCCATTTTTGCCTAGATTGACACACTAAATAAATTAGGAACAAGATAGTTTATCATTTGCAACATTTTGCACAGCTCTTAGCCTCTTATGCCCCAGCCGCCCAGCATTGATCAAATCCAACACAACCATATCATAAATCTACTTCCACATGCTTGCGATCTAGCTTAATTGCACTCAGCAATATATATACCTCTGTTTTCCCTCCCATCCCAAACTAACAACACAAGAAACCCATCAGTAAACAACACTGTTACCAGACAGTTCAGTTCTACAATTCTCTTTCTGTTGTACTAAAAAGAGACTAATCCTTTACAGGACAGCGACATTGCCACGATCGCGTCATTGACATGCAGAGAAACGCAACAATCAAAAAGGGGATGAATAGAGGGATAGCCCAGCTCACACGCTGTCGAAGAGATAGGCCCGGCCGTGGCGGCCGCGGAACTCCTTGGACACGATGGCGTCCGGCGACGCCGAGTCCACCCCGCAGAACTTGCACTTGAACACCTTCGGCCCCGGGAGCGACTCCACGAACAGCAACCCCATCGCTCCCGCAAAACCAAACCCCAACCCAATCCACCACCGGCGTCACGCGATTGCCCCCGATCGAATCAGCAAGCGAGCAAACCACACGAGCTGTGTGGCTGGCTACTCGGACCTGTCAGCCTTGTCAAATCCCAGATACCCCAAATGAGGGGCGGGAGAGGCGGCGATTGGGCCCGATCTCCATGCGTGGGAGAGGGATCGGGCGCCTCGCCGGCGGATTTCTCGATGGATTTGGGGGAGAGAGGGGGGGGGGGGGGGGGGGGGGGGCGCGGCGGGGGGAGGGTGTGATTGGGAAAGCGGAGGCGACGAGGAAGAGATGGCCCTCTCCTCTCTGTCCTTTCGATCGGGCTCGCGATTGCTTCTGTTTTCGGGCAGTTTTTTTTGTTTGCTCGCCTCTCTTCGCCGCTCCGAATTTTTAGGGGTGACCGTAGATGGCTTGGCTTGGTACGCGACTTTTTTTATTCTTTTCCATTTCGTCATCGCCGGCTGGTTTGGTGGAGGATAAGTGGGCAAAGCCATATACCAAATCAACCAAGATTGGGAGAGTTGGTCCCGTACCAGCGAGACACCACTGATTATTCCCGGTACATTGCCAATCTGCATACACTCCGTTAAACCGAGGTAGCAGTAGCACTGCCAGTCCAAACTCTGATAATTTTTCCTGCTTATCACAGTTCAGAAACGCAATTTGCCCCTGTTCAGAAAGCACACCTCGACCGGCATAGGAGATAGTAACAGGTACATCAAGCATAAATGGATAGAGATAAGTGACCATATAGGAGGAGAAGAGCATGCTCTAAAAGTCAGGATAGGGTCATATCGCCAAGGGCACGATGGCAGCCAATAGTGGCACATTTTTAGCAAACGCGTGCGACGGCATGGGAGAACATTCTTTTTCCACTAAATATAAACAGAAGGTGTTGCATTGCAAGCATTTGATTTTGTCTGTCAACATTGATATTAGAAATGGTTCTTAGCAGATATTGTTTGCATAAGGGCAGAATAGGAAAAACGGAATTCAGTTGGAAAACATAACATTATAAAATTAGACCATATGAAAAACACAGGAACTATATGAGAGATAAAAGACTCAAAATAAAGTAACTAGGAGGATGGTCCTCATTCTAACTTTCCTCCAAAATTTATTGTGCATTTGCAAATTTGCTATTGGTTTTTTATATTTCAAGAATGTCATTCGAATGACGGTTTTGATGGCATTTTTGTAATTTTCTAGTGGTAATTTTGCAATAAAAATTCAAAATGATGGTAAATTTACAATTGCCCCAAATCTAATTTGGCCTGACCCATTCCATAGGGATTTCATTGGATTCTTGGTGTTTCAATCATTTGTTTCAAATAACCGAACATGAAGATTTTTTATACAATTTAAATCCTATAAATTTTCTATATTTTCCATACAAAAGGAGCCTTAAACTATGAATACTTTTTTTTCTTAGGAAGCTAACTGATCATCAACAAAATTTATTCCATAAACTAAATAGTAATCCCACCACAGCCCACTGAACAAGAGGTCCTTTACGGTACAATATACTAGTGATAAGGAGAAAGTAGTATGTGTAAAATCTAACCATTCATTTGAATGGGTATTTTAGTAAACGACATGTTAATTATAAAAATTACTCACATTGCCACTGAGGGTATTTTAATCCGAAAAAATATTTCTATTCCAATCAGTTCGATCGGACGCTGACACCATCTCCTCTAGCATAAATCTCCGTGCGATCGGATGGTAAAAAATACATAATAATCAACCGAAAATAACTAACAAATTACATATATGCTTTTTTATTTTTCCATAATACCCTTATACTATTTATACTAGTAATGTATATTATATATATAAGTATAAGTTTTACTAGTATAGAGCAAATCTGAACCGTTAGATCGCTAGTATGATGTACTATAAAAGGACTCCTAAACAATTGGTTCCTACAGGAGATATGTATGGCCAATCAACTACGGCGGCACGACTCCATTAATCAAGATTTAAATCCTGGTTACACACGTAGATGCGTTTTCAATAGAAATTTGGTGAGGGCCTCAGATTTGCCGATAGTCTCCATCTATGTGACTATGTGTTAGGGACGTTCTCGTTGATGTGTGAGTATGGTGTGTGTCCTCCGTGTAATCGAAAAAAAGCGACTGCAACAGCGATTTTATAACGAAAATTTGGACAAAATCGATAATGTTGACCATATGTACAGTCACATGTAACTGTTTAAAACATTTTCTGCTTGTAAGCTTGAATTTTTCAAGCCAATACCAATACTAGTAGCTACATGACAGACAATGACTAGATAAGTAGTACATATGCTAAAAGCATGCGACTACGATTAGAAATATATTTGTGACAAGAGTTTTCACCATTCATGCATGGAGGAGGCGACAAGCCAACAAGTACTTGAACACATGGGGACTGGGTTTTAAATAGCCTCCAAACCAGTAGACCGCCAATTCATTGGCCTGTATCTCCGTGAGATATGTATGACCGAGCAACAGCTTGAGGTAGATCTGACTATCGCTAGGAGGACTGTCAGATTTCTGGTGCAATACAGAACCGGTATGTTTATTGCACGGAGATTCTGTACAGCACTTGGAGTTTATATTTCTCGTGTTTTTAGTCGTATTTCTCGCGTTGTGAACAAGATGGCGATTATTTAGAAACCCGTTAGACTTATGTACCATACTCCCATGTGATTCTCGAACGGCTTCTGTCTTTTTGTAGACCAGCGGGCAGATAAATGCATACTGGTTACTGAACAAGTGAACAATTGATTGGGCTGAGCAGGGGCAGGAAAGGACGTGGGTCATGGGCTGTTGGGCACCGGTATGGCCCATGTGCATATGTGAGCCTTAAGGTGATGGCCCAAACTACGTACATTTTTATAACTTTTTCTGTGATTTTTACTTTATCGGTTAATTCTGCTTTTCTTTTTGGTTTGGTGCGCCCGTCGTTGGATTTCTTACGCACACACACCACATTCAGAAATGCTCCCCCTCAAAGATAAAAAAAAACAGGTTTTTATGTACCCATGCTAAGCTTTGCCAAATAACTCACTTGAAAATGTGCAAAAGAGAGAAATCTTAGGAATTTGTTTGCAAGTACTTAGCAGGTTTGGTCGAACGCCCTCCTAAAATTTTAGTAGTACTAAAACTTAGATAGAGTTAAGATTAATCCATTGAAGCCATAATTTTTAAGATAATAAAAATGGTTTACATCTTCGGCCTCTCCCAACAGGCACACAATCAATAAGTTTTGTTACCGATGGGAAAAAAGTGCTAGGACAAAGTCTCCAACTCCTCATAAAAGATGACTAACTGAATTAAAAGCTAAAATAAATCATATATATTCTAGCAAATAATTCCATAGGTACTGCATCATCTAAAGTGGAAAAAAACCTTGGCTACCAATTACTATAGTGTAACACATTGCACATAGTATCTTTCTCCTCCTGTGATAGCATCAAAGACCAATAATGGAGCCAGCTGATAAACATGAAGACAACCTACATGGGATTAGCCATTTTTTATTATAAAAAATATTATCATTCTAGCAACACCAAATTGACCAACATAGTGCATTGGCCCTAAATAAAATCAATTTTTTTTGTGGACCTAGGCACTCCCATAAGGCAATTTTCAAATATATTTTTGGCATTACGGAAAGGGGAATATTGAAGGCAAAGAAGACACATCACCAAGCAGATTGAGCTACATGACATTCAAAGAAAGGGTGTTGAATAGTCTCTTGCATATTAAAAAACAACTTACTTATCCCCCTCCCCAATTTCTTTTCACTAGGTTTTCTTTTGTTAGAATTACATTCATGTGGAGGAACCATATAAATATTTTTATTTTTAGCAGCACATTCAACTTCCTAAAGACCCTCTTGCGGCTACGTATATTAGAGTTCATGATCATGTTATACATCAATCGAACCGAAAATTAGCCATTTTTATGCAGCGACCAAACAAAGCAATCCTTTTTATTCAGCAGTGTTATATTAGCTAGTCAGCATACTAAATCATCCCATTTGACTAGCTTGGTACCAATAATTGCTCGTCTAAATGAGACATTGATTGGCATTGTACTCATAACATCTGTCAATGAGAAGTGTTGTTTTGAGTCACATTATACAAAGAAGAATATTGATTTTTGAGAGGAAGTGTTTCCAACTACATATTTTCTCAAATCTTACCTCTAATCCATTGCCGTGTCTAAAAGATCCATAACAAAAAAAAACCGGTCTTTCATTCGTATTAAACCAGTCCAAAATTAGGATATCCTGAGTTTACGAGACATATGGGTGAGAGGTTTTTCCATCCAATATTTATTTCGCAAAAGGTCCTGCCAACATAATTTCTTTCTGAAAAACAATATTTTGATGTACATGTTGGGTTAGTTGCCCTATCAAACTTATCCATAGGATAGCGAACCAAATTAGTCATAAGTCTTCGTCAAAACATCCTCGCTACTCATGCTTAGTCACACATGGGAGTGGTAATGGACCTAACTTTTTAGCTTATAAAATTTAAAGGGTAAACTAAAAAATTAGACTGATTTTTTAGTTTTTTAGCTAAAAATATAAGAAGACTGAAGTGAATTGTAAAAGAACCCACGAACTCAATTACCATTATCCCTAGTCACGCCTTCTACCGTAGCCAATGTAGCTTACATCAAATATTTTCCTTCTATACGACTATACCGAATTCAATTTATTAACCGCAGGTAGAAAGTAAAAAATATTCGCAACATGAACTCTTGCATTCAATTTAGATTTACCTCCCCTCAGGTTCTCATTAAATTTCAAAGAGATCATGGGGTACTCTGACAGGCATCCCACGCCGAATTAAAAACACACATTTATCTTGTTCAACATAGTTTCCTACCTACACCCACAACGCTCACACAACATAGTGACAATGGACGGACAGCTGGGGCCAATATCATCCGAGCCCACCTGCAGTGACACAGGGAGCCAACCACTAGGCGCCCCGAAACACCCAGCCCCGCAGCCAGCCCGGGTCGCTGTCGTCACTCCCTGCCCCCGGATCCCACCACCGGTTTCGTGCCCCGGTTGCTCACATCACACCACGCTTTGCTTCGCTTCCCCTCTTGCAACTCACGTACCCTCCCCCGCAATTTCATCTACCGCTCAGGGGCAAAAGAGTCATTTCACGGGTCGCAATTAATTAAGTCAACACGAGCCGCAGCCTCCCACCCCACGCTACCTTGGCTACAGACGACCCCACTCTCCCCAAACTGCCCCTCCCCACGATCGCCTCCAAAACCACCACCACCACACCACCACCTCCTTCCTCCTCACTCTCGTCAGAGACAACTGCCACGCACACCCCGCACCGCAGCAATGGCCGATTCGCCAAACCCTAGCTCCGGTGACCACCCCGCGGGCGTCGGCGGCTCGCCGGAGAAGCAGCCCCCGGCGGATCGGCGCGTCGCGGCGCTCGCCGCCGCCGGCGCTGCTGGCGCGAGGTACAAGGCGATGTCCCCCGCGCGGCTGCCGATCTCGCGGGAGCCCTGCCTCACCATCCCCGCGGGCTTCAGCCCCTCCGCGCTTCTCGAGTCCCCCGTCCTCCTTACTAACTTTAAGGTGAGCTGGTTACCTCGCTGCGCGCGTGTAGCTATCACCTCCTCGCGCTAGTTACCGCGGGATCTACGAACTCTACGGCGTCCGTGTCATGCCGGGGATTAATTTGTGTCGGGGAAAGAGGGATTCCGATGCGCATTAGCTTTATGCTCTAGTTTATGAGACATTTGCACCGCGGAATTGGCTCGTGGCGTCGGAATAATGCGCTTTTGCTAGCGCTTTCGCATTTCTGGTGGTGATATGCGGCTTCTGGAACTGACTTTTGGCGGGGTTCGCGCGGATATAGTTGTTTTTGCTCTGTTTCTCCTTTTGGAGCGCCCCTGCGCCGTCAATTTGCTGTGGAGTGAGGTGGGAGCTGTTGTTTGTGCGTTTGGGGGGAATTATTCCGTGCTGCACATACTTGGTGGCTCGGAGAACAAATCATCATGTGGCATTTTTCTTGTGGCGGCTTCAAAGGGCCTTACTTAAGGAAACGTCCCTTTGGCTTTGGCTGCTATTGTGCTGGTGGTGTGCGTGCTAAGCAATGCTGCTCTTCCGCAAAGGAAGCACCAAACAGCTGCGAAAGAGTTAGTGTGTATGCTTGTATTAGCAATGATTGTTTTACTGTTATCGTTTATTGGGTCTGGCCTTAGATGTTTTATCTACAGTTTTGATTCCTCTTGGTGACAACCCTCAAATTGAAATTTACTTGCTGAGCATAGGGTGCTTGTTTGTAGCTTCATTATCATTTGCTTTCTCTTGGTTCCTGCTTTACTTTGCCGACCTTCTTCTTGATGTTTCCTTTTTCAAAGCATAGGGATGCTTGGCAAACATGTTTTAGTTAAAGGAAGAATTTATGAAGGTAACATTTAGTTGACAAGTGTTTCTGGATAATTTTTCATTTTCGAGGCATTAGTACTGTAATAAACATTACAGAAATATGTTCTGCAAGTTTCTGTTCAACATGTATCCTATAATGCTGTTGTACATTGTTGGGTCTTCAAAAACTTGAAAATTAATTATCAAACTTTCCTGTTTAGGTTGAACCCTCTCCTACAACTGGTACTTTGAGCATGGCTGCAATTATGAGCAAGAGCATAAATCAAGATATACTGCCTTCTCCTAGGGATAAATCAGCCGGTAGTGCCCATGAAGATGGTGGCTCTCGAGATTTTGAATTCAAACCTCATCTGAATTCATCTTCTCAGTCAGTGGTATGGAGCCTTTCTTTGAGTGATTACCCGGTGTTGTGTAATTCTCTGCTAGTGTATACTGGATTTTTTTTCTTTAGGAAATAATAGAATTTTATCTTGTACAATGGTTGAATTGAATTTAATCTTTTTATTTACAAATGACCCCACCAAAACAATTTGGAATTTATACTGGGGGTCTTCAAAAGGGAGTGTAAAGTTCTAATGTGCTTCTAATAACTTCCTTTTCATGACTTAAAGTTGTCAAATAACTGAAGCTGGCCTTATTGATATACTATTTATTGAATCTATACTGTGTTTTAATTAGTGAATCTATCTGGGATTCCACAGCTCTTGAAATTCAAGTTTTTTATAGGTTTAATTCAAAATATTCTCAGATGAATCTCAAATCTCGTGAGGAATATAATAAATTCGTTTTATTATTGTTTGTAGGCTGTTTATTACTAGTCGATTGTTTGGCGTCGTGAAATTTTAAATGCCAAAAATGGAGTAGATCCGGTTATGACTTTTAAGTCTGAATAATTACACCAACTTTATTGTATGGTTTTATTACAGCAGGGTCTCACAACCTTAAAACAAGCTATTAATTATGAAAGAAGAGAAGTGAGATCTTTGATGAGAGTAGGGTATAACAGATGTACACAATATTTCCTTGCTAGGTGATACTTGAAAGGTGCTAGTCTGGCTGCACATTTATAGAAGTTCATGAAAATGTGAGTTAGAATATAAAGAACTAACCTCAACTTCCTTGAGAAGAATTGGAAGGATCAATCTAATGAGTTCTGTGGCATTAGAATAATTAATTCTAACATAGAAGTATGTTCATAAAATCCAGTCCTCCTGCATTTTGTTGGTAACTGAATTCCACATTTCTGCTTTAGTTCTCGTAAGTACACAAGTGTCTTGCAATGGTATATTCTTTTTTTTTTTAAAAAAACAAACTTCAGTACATATTTATCATGATCCATCTATCCATTGTCACCTTTATTTTCTCCTTATTAGTTCTCCATTGTATAACTTTTGTGGTACTTGTGTTTTGTACTGCAGGCTCCTGCTCTCAATGATCCCCAAAAGCATGAACCTTCTATGAAAAATGAAAGCCTAAATACTTCCTCATCATCCAACGATATGATGATTGACAATATGCCTTTATGTTCTCGTGAGTCAACTCTCACAGTTAATGTTTCAAGTGCTCCAAACCAACCTGTTGGAATGGTTGGTTTGACTGACAGCGTGCCTGCTGAAGTTGGTGCATCTGAGTTGCATCAGATGAGTAGCTCTGGAAATGCTTTGCAGGAGACACAGCCCGAAAGTGTGGCTGAGAAGTCTGCAGAGGATGGTTATAACTGGCGGAAATATGGGCAGAAGCATGTTAAGGGAAGTGAGAACCCGAGAAGTTACTATAAGTGCACACATCCGAACTGTGAAGTAAAAAAGCTACTGGAGCGTTCCCTTGATGGTCAGATTACTGAAGTGGTTTACAAAGGGCGTCACAATCACCCTAAGCCCCAACCCAATAGGAGGTTATCTGCTGGTGCAGTTGCTCCAAGCCAGGGTGAAGAAAGATATGATGGTGTGGCAACTGCTGAAGGTGAGGGGTTTATCCTTTATTTTAAAAAAAAACTGATGCTGGATTCCTCCGGTAGGCCGCTGCCTCCTTTGTGGATCTGATTTATCGTCTCCGAACTTCTTATTGGTTTCCATGAATTTCTCACAGAATTATAATTCGGATTTCTTCAGATTCTTGAAAAGGGATGGTTTAACATACAAAACACAATTTGATGAGAGTTTCTCTGAGTTGTATTTGCACATCACTGCTGGTATTTTATCAGTATATACTCCGAAGGAAAACTCGTGTGATAAAGATGCTTTCAAGAAGAGTAAATTTCATAAAGCTACAGCTTTTTTGTCTAAATTATCACTTTGCTGCAACTTTAGCCAGACATTTCATAATAGGTTGTATTAATTCCTAAAACTGCAACAATAGCTAATAGTTTTATTAAAAAAAAACCTGCAACTTTATCCCTGTATCTGACATGTTGTCCCAACTTGTAATTGTGAGAGTATTATATGTGTCTGACAGATGGGCCCAGACCTATCAGACTAACAAAGTTGCAGTTTTCTAAAATGCGTAGCTGAAGTTGTAGTGAACCGATAATTTTGACAAAATAGTTGTATTTTTCTGAAATTTACGTTTTTGAAAATGTTTTTATGATGTTCTTTTATGGGATTTTTAAGTGTTATATTGTTTATATGCAGACAAATCTTCAAATGTTCTTAGCAACCTTGGTAATTCAGTACATTCAGCTGGTATGATTGAGCCTGTTCCAGGCTCAGCTAGTGATGATGATGGTGATGCTGGAGGTGGGAGACCCTACCCTGGGGATGATGCTACTGAGGATGATGATTTAGAGTCAAAACGAAGGTACATTTCATTTGAACTTATTTCACACTAAAGAATGAATCACCCATTTAAACTGCTGAATGTGTTGTCTACAACTGTTCAAACAGGAAAATGGAATCTGCTGCTATTGATGCTGCTTTGATGGGTAAACCGAACCGTGAACCTCGTGTTGTAGTACAAACTGTTAGTGAGGTTGACATCTTGGATGATGGGTACCGCTGGCGCAAATATGGCCAGAAAGTAGTTAAAGGAAACCCCAATCCACGGTCAGTTGTTATTTTCTTCATTTATTACTCCTAGTGAATTCTCCTTTTTTTCTGAACAGATTTTTATCAGTAGCAATAAAATGTTCAATAATCTTCCGGTAATGTTATTTTAATAAGAAAGTAAGAATTTTTTTCCTTACACATATTTGTAACGCATGATAGGGTAATACCTGAGGAGTAAGCTGAAGGGGTAATCACTTAATTGAAAATTGGGCCTTCTCTTAAGTCTCTAATGTTTCCATACAAATTAGTTGTTCAATCTAATCAGATATTTTCCTCACTTTCTGAATGGGTGGATGTGTCCATGATCCATGTATATACAAGATGCAACTCTTATCATATTGTGGATGTCAAACGCGAGGTGCACTTGTATATTCATTTTATTTCATGATCGCAGGAGTTACTACAAGTGCACAAATACAGGATGCCCAGTCAGGAAGCATGTTGAGAGAGCATCGCATGACCCTAAATCAGTTATAACAACATATGAAGGAAAACATAACCATGAAGTCCCTGCTTCGAGGAATGCAAGCCATGAGATGTCCACTCCCCCCATGAAGCCTGTTGTTCATCCAATTAACAGCAATATGCCGGGCCTTGGTGGCATGATGAGGGCATGTGAACCTAGGACCTTTCCGAACCAATATTCTCAAGCAGCTGAAAGTGACACCATCAGTCTTGACCTTGGTGTTGGAATCAGTCCGAACCACAGCGATGCCACAAATCAATTGCAATCTTCAGTTCCTGATCAAATGCAGTATCAAATGCAACCGATGGCTTCTGTATACAGTAATATGGGACTTCCAGCAATGCCAGTGCCGACTATGCCTGGAAATGCAGCTAGCAGTATATATGGTTCCAGAGAAGAAAAACCTAGTGAAGGTTTTACTTTCAAAGCTACACCGATGGACCATTCAGCTAACTTATGCTACAGTACCGCTGGCAATTTAGTTATGGGTCCGTGAGAGTCTATACTAATGCTTATAGCTCCAAGAATCATATATTACCAATGCTTTCGTATTGACAAATCTCTTCAGAAAGACGCTCAATTGTGTATCACTTACATATCAGTTGAACCGGAAGCAAGAGCTGTACCTGTGGGCTGCAGCAAACACACATGGGTCTTCTGGAGCAGCAAAGGCCTTGTTGTATACTTGTATGTGGCATTGGCCCTACATTCGTTGTACAGTGAACCCGTTAAGATTAATTAGATCATGAGAATTTGGTTTTAACTATCTTCTCCTTCAGTGGAGTGTGGATAGAAGAACATCGATTATGTTTAATTTGGTTTTGTGAGCTTATCTAATCCTCTTTTGTGGCAAAGCTTTGTATCTCACTGCATATGTAGAATGCCATTGGCAGTAAGATATGCATATGTGATGCTCGGTCCGTTGGATTCGTACCAGTTTAACATGATGCGTGTGCTTCTACATTTCCAGCCCTACCAGCCAGCATTCCAATTACCACAAGACATCTTTAGCTTACAGTAGATGATAATTCTGAATTTCTGATAGAGATTAGTGTGCCACAACATTACCACAAGACATCTGGAAAAACTGAAACATATACTCCCAAACATTTACTACACCTCATCAGCATTTTCATGCTTGACCCTATAAGCTACGTTGCCATTACAACACCATGTAGCATTTTCATGCTTGACCCTAAACGCTACGTTGCCATTACAACACCATGTTATAAGCTACCCTCCTTAGTCCTTACCAGTACGTAATCGCCATAGCTTCCTAGAGTTTACAAGGGAAGTTTGTCGTCAGATCACCTCACAAGTCTAGTGGCCTAGTGCCACGCCGAGGAAACCACCAGCGGCCTGTTCTTCCACCCGAGGTAGAGCGCCCCATCCCTCTCGGCGAGCTTGTAGTTGTCCGAGTAGCTCTGCAGCAGCGTCCTGATGGTGGCGTTCACCAGCGAGCTGAGCGGGGACGGCCTGAAGCCGGCCATGGTGAGGCGCGCCTTCCACTTGCCGAAGGGCTCGTACCTCTCCGCCCTCTCCTCCCCCTCGCAGGCGACAAGGTTGACGATCTCCCTTGCGAGGCAGTGCTGCTCCATGTTGATCCTCTCCCTGTCGTCCCTCGGCAGCGTAAGGTCAATGGACTCGAAGACGGCGGTGTAGTAGTCGAGCGTCTCCGCGAACCTCTGTGTGAATGGGGCTGTGTTCGTGTTGGACTCCATCTCCACCAGAGTGAGCACCTTCGGAGACAGGCCCTTCACCATCCTCAGGAGGCGGTCACGGTGGTTCGCTGTGCTCACCGACTCATCTGGAATGTGGTGGAGCTCTAGGGTAAAGTTCACAGCGACGGCTTCCCCGGGAATGACTCTGAGATGTGCCTCTTCCACCTTGCTGCCGGAGATAGCAAGTGGATGGAATTCAAAGGGCACCTTGCACAGGCCAGCGATGTGCGACAGCCTCCTTCCGACCAGCTCTAGCCCGCCGCCTCGCGCGTAAGCTGACACGGAGTCATCAATGCCTGTGATCCTCACAGTTGGTGGTCCACCAGGTCTGGCTGCAAGGGCCTGGAGGAGAGAGATCCACTGAGCCCCTTGAGAGATATGGAAGTCGATGATATGAATCCTGTCTTCTCCCTTCACAGCCTCTGCAATAGCGCCATTTGCGGACATATAGCCGAACTTGAAGTAGGGGCAGGCCTCATACAGGAAGTGCATGTAAGACAGGAGGTCAGAGCTCTTTGGTTCCTTGCACTTCAAAGCTTTGTAGATTGAATTGCCAGAGGATGCAAGCCTGGCAACAAGCCCTTCTACCATGTAGGCTCCCAACCTCTCTATTGGTTCACCGGATACTGAAACCATTTTTCTCAGCTCTGGGATCATCAGATCAATTGCAAAGCTATTCTTCTCTTCCACAGCTCTAGCACAAGCAACCAGTAGCTCTTTCAAGTTGCCTCTGGGAATGCCCATCATACGTGCCCACTTCTCCGGCTCCAAGGACAGCTGGTTTGCCACAGAATTCTCAAGGCTGTTGACTATCTCCGAGTCTGGCCCAAGCATAGCAGCCTCGAGATCCTTCAGCTTTTGCTTCAGATCATTAGGATCCTCAGTGACACAGGAAGCGCCTACAGGAGACCCATATGTTGAGTCAGAGTGACTGTCTTCCTGAGATAGAGGGCTACCACTTCTGGTTGTGAAACTTTGACTGGAGGGAGAATCATCTCTCATACAACCAGCACCTTCAGAAGAGTCCAATGTGTACTTGTTAGGAGTAACCTGGCTTTCACAACCAGCATCCGGTGAATGTGACTTTAGGCTATAATGATGTTGTGGTACAACGAGGGTGCCTGAAGGTGCCCTATAAGGGTGGCAAGGATGCTGTGGATTATCAGAATACTGGAACTGCTTCAGGTTCTGGCTCGGTATATTGCTGAAGGGGTGAATCATTCGGGAAGTTGGAGTATCAGCCATTATGGTTTAGTAAAGACTCCCAAACTAATTACTGCATATTATCAAGTGCTTCACGAATGACAAGGAGATCCCAGCAACAGATTAACTGGAAGGAAAACTTTGTAGTTTGTTGTTGATGTCTTGATATCTCTAGTCCTCGAATAAAATTTCAGAAATCCAGCAGGAACAAAATCTGCAACAAACCAGTAGATGTCAGAAGTCAGAACAGAAGCATACAGAGTTACCAACTCAAATAAATCTGGCACTGAACTACTGGAAGCATTTGTTTTAAGTAGTATCAGAACCAAACATGGCGATGCCAGTAACTGAAATGGATTTTCTGACGTACTAGTTTCATAAACAAACCACCAACTATCCACCGTTTCTATTCTGTACATGAAAAATGCTTATCAAATTAAACCTCAGATACTTGAGATAATCTACTGTATCTAATAAAAGCAGATCGACAGTAAACTACAAACAATTTATCCTACAAAAATAGAGAGTATACCAATGCGAACTCCCACAGGAGCAGTACACTTTATCAGCTGGTCTGGTCACAACTGAAGGAGGTGCATGCCAGAGCGTAAGTACATGTTGGACTATGGCAACTAAACTTGGGATCAAATGTCATACGCGTTCTTTTCCGCCAAAGAAAACTAAGACAAACACAAACCTTCCAAATAAGCATCATTACACGGCAAAAACGTGCTCCGCTAATAAAAGACGAAAGAAATGGAAACAGTTAAGAAATTAGGTTATGCAATACCACCAACCATTTGGCATCCTAGTCCTACCGACAAGTGAACCAAGCAGCTAGCATGTCGTAACGCTGACCATAGAACAACGTCATGACTGGTACCGTACACCCATCGTACATCACAAGTTTGACCAATCTGCGCGCAAACAAAACAGAGGGCTGTAGATGAAGTCGCAAAGTTTCCCCCTCCCATAATTTCCGACACCAAACCGCCTGGTGCACGGGGAGTTTGACACTTTGACCCGTCTGCTCAACTACTCCCGGCACCAAGATTATTAACACCCTCCTAAAAAAATTCACACGAAAGTCAGCGGCCAAAAGCTTCGAGATCTACCTTGCTCAAGCTACCAGCCTACCACTCGTGCGCTCCCGAGACGAGGTCTCCGTGAAAAAAAATATCTATCCGCGACTTCACGGCTTCACGAACAATTTCAACAGGAACTAGCTAGCTGCTACATGTGTCCCTAAACATGCTCAAAATTTCAACGACGAAGTGAGCAACGATGAGAATCCCCAACCGATCGAGGTTTCGCTACCGAAGAAGCAAGCAAACTACTGGACTTGAACCGTGCAAGTTTCCGCAGCTGCCTCGCATGTCGCACCCGCTCCGATCCAGGCGCTCAGTACACGCAGAACCCGGCCTAGCATACTACTACCAGCTGCTACCAGAAAGGAAGGCCCTTACCTCTGCGTGCTCCGGCGCTTCGGATCTCGGCGACGGGGTGAGTCCGTGCGGACCGTGCTAGCACCGGCCGGGAGGAGGAAGAGGGGGAGGCGGGTAGGCGCAGCCGCGGAGGAAGCAGGTGGTGGTGGAGGTGGCCCTGGGAGTGGGATGTTTCCGGCGAGTGGGGAGGGGAGCTGGGGGATTTTGGGGTGGGCGCGGGTATTTCTACCCGCGGCCCGTGCGCGTCGTCCGCGATTTATCGCGAGGCATGACGGATGCGAGAGGGGTCGCGGGGCCCACCGTGCGCCCGTGTTCAAACGGATGTGGGCCCCTGGAGGAAAGGGTATCTCGAGTGCCCTGTCTAGCTCTAGCTGACCAAACCACTCACTCACAGCTGATCTGCTATTGTGCTCAGAGAAAAAAAGGCTCATCTGCTATTTTAGTTGCTAGTAGTACACCAGTTGGCGTTACTCCTGGTTTTTCGTGCCTTGACGTTAAAGTTTTAATAGATACTTTCTACACTTCAAATTTTATCATAAATAAATTAATTTCTATTCTCCTATTTACCCTCGGTCAGCAAATCAAAAAATTTATTCCTTCAATATCTCTCAACTACTCACTTATAAATACTATTTTTATTGATGAGAGGTATTATGATATTTTCTTCCACCTTTTAATTTTATATTAGAATTCTAGAAATCTTTTTTTTGATGGAGGGAGTAGGTTAACAGGATCAAAATACACTGGTCACCTTTTTACTTAGAAAATGGCAACTAAATTGACTCTCCAAGTTTAACTGGTCCAAATATTAGGATATATTCTTGGAAGATGACGCTACCATAAGAGAGAAGCAAACGAGGCGCTTAGTAAAACATCTCATGGAATCAGGAAGGGAGTTTTCATTTTGTATATGCCATCTCATGAATTAGTAGGTATGACAAAATTCTAAAAAAGTTTTAATCGTCCCAATTTCTGACTCGTACTACTTCCTTTTTTAATATATGTATACATACATAATGCATTGCCCAAACGGACGACGAGAATAGACCAAAGGACATGAGCATTTTCACTCGCGGAAGTTGAAAGTCGGACGGACTCCCGTGCGGACTAAACAACATAGTACAGAAGCATCTTCAAATTTTTATAATAATTCATAGAGATGATGTTGTTTAGCTTTAAATATGAGGTTTAACCATTCATCTTATTAAAAAACTATATAAGTATTATTTATTTTATCGTGACTTATTTAATCATTAAAGGTACTTTTAATCATGATTTATATTTTTTATATTTGCACTAAATTTTTAAATAACATAGATGACTAAATGTCATGTTTAATAGTCAATAACATCATATATTTAAAAATAGAGGATGTAATATTTATGAGTCACCCTCATGTATAGATTTGACGAGTACGGTTTTAGTATTTGCTGTGTAAGTTATGCATGACATAGGACTTAGAACTTAGAGGAGAGAAGAGGCTTTTGATGTAAAGATAATGATATGTTCGTCAAGACTAAGATATTATTTAGTTGCTCTCATGTAACTGTACTAGAAAACATTTGTTTGAAATTTAGTTTTCCTTGGATCAGCTAAGTCAATATGATATTAGTTTATAAGAAAGCATTCATGGTCCTTTGGAATGTACGGTTTTAAGTGTAATTCTTTGTGAAAATCCAACAGATTCATGTTTCCAAAGGAAAGCTTTAGGTAGAGAGGATCAGATCAGTAGATTTATCATTCCATCCAGGCATAGCATCTCCATTGTTTTAGAAGATTTATGAGGTCTCCTAGCTTTTCCAGCACATAACCAGTAGAATTTTTTTGTGTCTACACTGATAAAAGGTGCGATGTCCTGGTCATCTTTACTCCTCTCTTTTACTCTAGTGGCATGATCTATTGATTTCTTATCTGTCCTTGGAATGTCATCCACATTCCCCCGTGCCTTTTGGCTAATCTTTTGGCTCTGCACACACCATGCATGCATCGCATGGTGGGCCCATGGAGCACGGCCTACTAGTGTGGTTTATGACTAAGATGATGACCCTGATAATAGGACACTGGTGCACTTATGTTCAGAGAACGACATGGCTATTTCGTATCTTAGTGACCACAACTTGACGAGACACCGCAGCCTTGTATCCTGTTTCATCATCATAGAAAAAGCCGGATGAATGCATAAAAGAGTGTTGATTTGTGCTGCTTGATCTATTCACTGGATTGGAGTGTAAACCTCCATGATTGTGGATATATATATCTTTGGCCGATCCTCCATGATCTTTGTTCAAAACGTTCGAAAAGAATCTATAGACTTTGAACAAAATACCTAAATAGTTTTTGAATTTGGACAAAACAATTAAACAAGTTTGCTACTCCTTACGTCTCATAATATAAGGGATTTTGCCCTCTTTTAGAGAGATTAAGGATAAAGAGAAAACACTAGTGTCGGCGAAGTAGGACAGGGGGTCCCACATGCCCTGGGGACGCGTGGGTCTTCGGCCACGGCAGATCCCCGGGGGGCACCCTTCCACCGGCCCCGGGCTCGTGCCCGGGGCGCTACCGCCTTCGGTCACTGACGGCCCCGGGCTCGTGCCTGGGGCGCGACCGCCGACGGCCCCGGGCTCGTGCCCGGGGCGCTATCGCCATCGGCCCTGGGCACGCCCCCGGGGCATCGTATATATCAGCTCGGCCCCGGGTCCTCTTTGGCCTCGGGCCCGAGCCTTGCCTCCGGGCACTATTCACTGCCTGCCCGGGGCCTACATGTCGGTCCCCGGCAGGCTCTGGACCAACTACTCTGCCATGTGTGGGCGTCTCCCAATGGACCCCCGTGGACACCCGACTGCTGTCAGAAACCTTTTGACTTCTGAGGGAAGAGTGTGCGCTGAAGTCAAAGAGTCAGAGACCCTTGACTTGGAGGCGTGCGCCATCACGTCTCCCCGCTCCATCACATCCCCACGACTCTACCGCCCGCAGCATACCTGCTCCGGCGTGGGCACGGCAGGCGGGGAGGTGAGCGACGGGACGTTCCTCCAACTCCGGCATGGGCGTCGCAGGCGGAGGGGTGCACAGGAGACCTCACCAGAAAATATCTCCTTCCGCGTACCGGCACTGTGGACTCCCCTCGCCTATAAAGGAGGATCCATGCCGTAGACGAACGCAGGCAGCAAAGCTCCAGTCTTAGACAACACAGAGATCTCCTTCTTCCTTAAGTCCGGCCGCTGCTAGAGCGGCCTAAGCACCTCCGAGCTCCCGGAGTTCTCTTTGTAACCACCATACTACATTCATCCACCTCATAGCATACACACAGGAGTAGGGTGTTACGCTCCGGCGGCCCGAACCTGTATAAATCCCCGTGTCTCCTTGTGCGTGCTGTTCAACGTCTTCTCCGCGTATCCTTCTTCTACACCCTGACGCCGGCTTCGCCTGAGAACTACTTCCCTGGCCGAATCTCAAAAGGGGGGTCTCCCGACTTCCCGCCGTCGAGGTTTCATCCTCCGACAGCTGGCGCGCCAGGTAGGGGAGTTTCCTTTTCAGGTGACACGCCGACGTCCCCAAGACCAGCGCACTCCATGGCAGGAGGCCACCGTCCGCGGGACTCCGACCAGGAGTCCGACGACTTCACCCCGCCGGGTGGCGTAAGCCCGATGGTAAGCCCCCTGCGCTCCCCGTCTTCCAGGAGACGCGTCGCGCAACCCAGGCGGGCTGAGCTCGCTCCTCGGCGCCCTGGCAGTGCGGCGTCGGCTCTTTCTCTCTCGGAAGGAACCGGCAAGTGCCCCGCCGGGTCTGCCACGGCCTCATCCTTGAGGCGCGAGCGGAGGCGCCGCTCCACGGCACGCCGCAACCTCGACTTTCAGCCAGCATCGCCACAGGGGGTTCTCCTGGCGGCGGAAGCCCTCCTGCGCCACCCCCCGGCTTTTAACGGGAGCGGGGGCCGGGAGAGGCGCTGGCTCAACGAAGTCACCCACCTCGTAGGCGCGGCCCATCGCCAGGTCGCTGCCCACAGCAGCGCAGGGGTCAGGAGTGCCGACCGCGCAACGTCTAGCGCGGGCCGGCCCCCCGCCCCGAGTCAAAGCAGAGCCCGGAGCGCAGCGCAACACGCCACGACTCCGGCAGACAGCGGCCACGGCGACCTCCGTGACCGGCTGAACCGGGGGCGGACCGACGAAGATGCCCGGGTCACCATGGAGCGACAGCGCGAGCGGCGGGCGGACGCCGCCGCGCGTTCCGAGGTCCAGGCCTCCAGCTCCAATCTACTGACGGGAAACCGTCATCTGTTACCCGAGCCCGCGCTGTACGGTTCGGGTTGCCTGGCGCTCTCCCCAGGCCTCCGGCAGGTTCGCTGGCCGGACAGGTTCCGGCCCAGCTTGCCGGAGAAATATGACGGCTCCGTGAACCCCACGGAGTTCCTGCAAATATACACTACTGCCATCCGGGCGGCCGGTGGCGATGATCGAGTGATGGCGAACTACTTCCCCGTCGCTCTCAAGGCCCAGGCGCGCTCTTGGGTGATGAACCTCCCCGAGGGATCAGTCTACTCGTGGGAGGACTCTGCACCAGTTCGTGGCCAACTTCCAGGGCACCTTTCCGCGCCCTGGGACGAGGCGACCTCCATGCCCTACGCCAGGGCAGGGACGAGACGCTGAGCACTTCCTACAGCGCTTCAGCCAGGTTCGCAATACCATCTCCACATCGTCCTCACGCGGTTATCCATGCCTTTCGCTCGGGTGTGCGCGACAGGCGCATGCTCGAAAAGATGGGCACCCGTGACGTCCAGACTACGGCTGAGCTATTCAAGCTCGCCGATCTCTGCGCCCGCAAGGAAGAGGCCCGGGCATGGAACGAGCCACGCCCCGGAGCCCTGACGAGGACCCCGAAGAATACGGCGAGTCCTCGCGCTCCGCGGCACGTCGGGACAGAGGAAGCGACAGAAGGAGAAGGCGGCCGCCGACGGCTTCGCCTTGGCTGTTGCGGGCGCCCCACGGTCCGACGATGTCCGCGGGGACAACATCACCGGCGAGCGGCCAAGGGCCGCACGCGCGCCGCCTTCGACGGCAGCGGCCCAGAAGTGGTGCGCCGTCCACGAGACGGATTCGCACGATCTCACGGAATGCCGCGCCGTCCAGAGCTTGGCCAAGCAGGTCAAGTACTTCCGGCAGGAGCCTTAGCCGGCCAAGCCCGGTTCGGACAGTCGGCCCCGGCTCGGACAGTCCGAACGCGCGGTTTGGATGGTCCGACCCCTGGCCGGACGGTCTGGCCGAGGGCAGCGGATAGGCCGACCAAACGTCCCAGCTCAGGGAAGCCCGAACCTAGGCCGCCTTGCCAAAACGAGTGCGAGCCTCGAACGTGGCACCCGGGACAGCCAAGCCGGAGAGATCATCCCGATTTCGTCCCACCTTCCCGGGAAGCGTCGACTGTATCGGTACTGGTCCTTTGGTTGGCTATTGGTTTAATGAAAATCTCTCCTCTCCTCCTTTATTAGAGAAAGTCTTCCCCTTTCCTTTGCCATAGGGTACGACTGCCTGGACTCCATCGGACGCGATGGCGAGCCCGGGCGGTCCGTCCCGACTCAGTCCGGGGCCTCTGGGCCCCTGACGCCCATAGGGTACGACTGCCCGGACTCCATCGGACGCGATGGCGAGCCCAGGCGGTCCGTCCCGACTCAGTCCGGGGCCTCTGGGCCCCTGACGCACATAGGGTACGACGGCCCGGGCCCCATCGGACGCGATGGCGAGTCCGGGCTGCTCATCCCGACTCAGTCTGGGGCTCCGGGCCCCGGTGTAATAATCCGGACCACGCCGCTCTGTCGAGCGCGAGTCCGGGCAGACCGTTCCCGGTCGAGGATCTCCTCCCGGAGTCAAGAGCTCGCACTCTCGCAAGGGAAGCCGAGCCCGAAAACGACCCCCACGGGGCGCGAGTACCCGAACAGCATCTCCTCGGCAAGGGCGGGTCCGGGGAGGCCATCCCAATATGATCCATGTCCTTACCTGGGCCTCCGTACCTGGGCACGTAACGACCATACATATCAAGCCGCACTACCGCCCGGGGCCCCGGGTCCCGGGCACATACTTGAGCCGAGGCACGGATTCCCGAATCCGCGCCCCGGGCCTGACACCGAGGAGCCGAACCAGGGCGGCATCGCCAAGGCGACCGCAAGCCTAGGAACGCGACACCCGGAATAGGGCGCGATAGCCCGGACAGCACCGCCCCGGCGAGAATGCATCCGGAGGGTCGTCTCACATCCCATATTCAAGCCCGGGCCCCCGGAACCCGGCTTATATCAAAACCGTATTTCAGTCCGGGGCCCCCGGGTCCCGGATACATATCTTTAGCGCTGGCCGGGGCCCCCGGGTCCCGAGCGCATGCCTTTTCCCGGCCTCGAGGCTCGCGAGGGAAGCGAGTCTGAGCTCCTTTCCCGAACACCAGCGACCTCCAAACAATACAATAAGCAAAGGTACGAAAATATAAACGTCGTCATATATATATATATGCAAATATCTCTCTTTACAAGACAGGCAAAACCGGAGCGCAAGCACGAGAGGCTCGGATCGCACGGGGCGCGGTTGCCGCCGCACTTCTGACCGGGCCCCGAAAGCGGCACCGGGCAGCGTCGGAAGGGAAACGCTCGGGGGCATGGAGGGCCCCCGGGCCCCGAAGGCACCCGCGTATGGCGTCTGAAGGAAACCGGCGTCTTCCTCAACCTCTTCGCCAAGCATCAGCTCTACGAGATGATCGCCGCGGTCGAAGAACCCTGCCTCCGGGGCAGCGGGCTCGACCGCGGCCTCCCGCGCTTTCCTCGCGAACTACCGCGACTCCCACGCAAGCTGCCACCATTCCTCGCGAAATCCTGCGATTTCCCGCGACTTCCTCGCGCGCGGCGAACTCACACCCCCGAGTCGCGAGCCCGGCCTCTTGGGCCCGAGCGCTTTCTTCTCGGGAAAATATTTCCTTCTCCCGCGCCTCTATCTCGGACCAGGCGCAGGAGGACTCGTCGGCGGCGGATCCGGTGGCGACTCCTATCGGACGACGCACCCCTCTGCCGCGCGATCTCAGGCCAGCGGATTGCGCGAAGAACTCGATGGCAACGCCCGGACCTGGATGCTGAATCCCGACTGGACTGCTCCCGGGTGCCGATTGCTCCCGGGGGCCGATGCCGGCCACGGGGCCGACTGCCGACGGCCCGGAGCCGATGCAACTGCTCGGGTGCCGGCTGCCCGGTGCCGACTGCCGATGGCTCCGGAGCCAGTGCCGACTGCCGATGGCCCCAGAGCCGATGCGACTGCCCGGGTGCCGGCTGCCCGGTGCCGACTGCCCCGATCGCCTCGGCCCGAAGTGCGGCCGCCGAGAGCCGATCGCCTCGGCTTGCCGGGCCGATCTACCCGAAGAACTCGGTGGCGACAGTGCGGGCGGCAAGCTGCCGCAAGCGCCATCGCGACCGCTGCGCCGGCCTTCCTCAACACTTCGTTCCATGATTCCAGCCCGGGTCCCGGGTACGTATCGCATCTAAATCAACAAATCGTCAAGCTACGTCAGTACATGACGAACCAGGCGGACCCAGCGTCCCCTCCTTTCTTCAAGACGTGGCCCTGTTCCTGGTCGGGGCAGACCCCGGCCGAGCAACAGGGCCAGGGGCCACTGTCGGCGAAGTAGGACAGGGGGTCCCACATGCCCTGGGGACGCGTGGGTCTTCGGCCACGGCAGATCCCCGGGGGGCACCCTTCCACCGGCCCCGGGCTCGTGCCCGGGGTGCTACCGCCTTCGGTCACTGACGGCCCCGGGCTCGTGCCTGGGGCGCGACGGCCCCCGGGCACGCCCGGGGCATCGTATATATCAGCTCGGCCCCGGGTCTCTTTGGCCTCGGGCCGAGCCTTGCCTCCGGGCACTATTCACTGCCTGCCCGGGCCTACATGTCGGTCCCCGGCAGGCTCTGGACCAACTACTCTGCCACGTGTGGGCGTCTCCCAATGGACCCCCGTGGACACCCGACTGCTGTCAGAAACCTTTTGACTTCTGAGGGAAGAGTGTGCGCTGAAGTCAAAGAGTCAGAGACCCTTGACTTGGAGGCGTGCGCCATCACGTCTCCCCGCTCCATCACATCCCCACGACTCTACCGCCCGCAGCATACCTGCTCCGGCGTGGGCACGGCAGGCGGGGAGGTGAGCGACGGGACGTTCCTCCAACTCCGGCATGGGCGTCGCAGGCGGAGGGGTGCACAGGAGACCTCACCAGAAAATATCTCCTTCCGCGTACCGGCACTGTGGACTCCCCTCGCCTATAAAGGAGGATCCATGCCGTAGACGAACGCAGGCAGCAAAGCTCCAGTCTTAGACAACACAGAGATCTCCTTCTTCCTTAAGTCCGGCGCTGCTAGAGGGCCTAAGCACCTCCGAGCTCCCGGAGTTCTCTTTGTAACCACCATACTACATTCATCCACCTCATAGCATACACACAGGAGTAGGGTGTTACGCTCCGGCGGCCCGAACCTGTATAAATCCCCGTGTCTCCTTGTGCGTGCTGTTCAACGTCTTCTCCGCGTATCCTTCTTCTACACCCTGACGCCGGCTTCGCCTGAGAACTACTCCCCTGGCCGAATCTCAAAGGGGGGTCTCCCGACTTCCCGGCGTCGAGGTTTCATCCTCCGACAACTAGGATGCCCCTATTAAATAAGAGTGGTTATGGATGGATGGGTAGTTAGAGAGTAAGATGAAAAAAAATTTGAATTAAAGTTGATTGATGGGACAACTAGTATACTAAAATCTCTTATATTTTAGAACACACTGGAAAAGGCAAAATCGATGAAGGGAGTAAAATTTAGGGAGAAGTGCCTAGTGTGGATGTGGAGCACTCGCATTGCTAGGTTGGCTAGGAGCATCATCACAGTGTTAAAGGTAAATGGAGAAGCCACAATATTAACGGTAGGGATAGGAGAGGCCACCATGTTCTCATGGGTGCCACTTATAGGGTAGGGACGGACACATGGGAACCAAAGGGATGCTCTAAAGTAAGAGCAACTCCAACAGGCTTGTGAAATGGCTGGCTAAATCAAAATTTAGCAATTTTGACAAAAACGTAGGCTCCAACAGACTTGCTAACTAGATGGCCAAGCTATCCGGCTGGCCAAACTTGGCCAGTCGAAGCCATTGGCCAAAATCACTGGGCCTCACCAGTTGGATCAATTTCTTCACACTAGATTGACGTGAGAGGGGAAGGGCAGGGGAGCAAGGGAGGCGGTACCTGCGCCGCTGCCGTTGGAGGGCGTCGGATCCGTCACCAGAGCTGCCTCCGGGCCGTCGCCGGAGCCGTTCGCCGCCATCCCCATCTGGTCACCCGTGCCGTCGCCAGAAGCAGAACCCCACACCAACCGCTGCGCCCGTCTCCCGTGCCACCGGCCGCCCCGTCCTCGTGCGCCGGCCGCCCGACCTCCCTTCGGCGGCATCGCCTCCCCCACTGCCTGCCTTCCCGTCGGTAGAGGAAGAGAAGGAGAGGGCAGAGGAGAGACTAACATATGAGGTCTAAGGAATTTGGAGAGTGGGAGATGGATGGACTGTTGGAGTAAAAAAATATGGAGAGGAATTTTTTTGAATTGTTGACCTGAGTAAATAGAGAGTTAGATTTAACTATATTGTTGGAGTTGCTCTAAAGTGAGTGCTGAGCTCTTTGCCCTCCTATAGTACAACTTGAGCTGACTTATTTGTGAGGGTCACGCTGACCAGTAGTTTTAACCATAAAATCGAATATTTTAATTGAAAGGTACTGTTTATCGGGACTTATCTTTAAATCCATAATTTTGGTCCCAAACTATGGAATGGAAAACCTGATCAGTAATGCTCAATCCATTCAGGTATACCTTAATCTTGGTGATAATTCAGTTGTATTTATCATGATTGAATTAAATGTACATCATAACTAAAAACTAATTAACAGTGGACCAACAGTACACGTGGTTGGAAGAAGCTAAGGATAAATTAACCAAGGAAAACGAGTAGGTTGGAGCATGACAATAACTGTCAACTTGTCATTTTGACCAAGAAATAATTGTTAATGAGACAATTTACGCCCAATTCAAAGAAAACATGGCACTCCCTCTTTGAAAAATGGTGCGCGCTCCTCTCTTTAAACCATCCATATACGCTCACCAAATCGTCATGTATTTGTCTGTTTACGTAGTATAGAAGCACATAAATCCATAAACACCTGAATATAATATGACAGTGGATTGCCCACTCCAGAACATGACTACTCTCTCTCTTAAAAAAAAAGAACATGAGTAGTCGTCCAAAGAAATAACATGGCCATAGCTCAGTCAGGTCAGTACCAAACAAACAAATATTAGAGGCAGAAACCGTGTGGCAGAGAGAAGTTGCCGAGTTGTTGAGCTGATAATATTGGTCAGCTTTTCTTGGTCAATGCAATGGTCAACGTAAGTGTGTGACGGGCGGTTTGACCCCAACCGTACAATGCACAGCTCCAGTGGATAATTATAGAACACGTCGTGGAGCAGTTGCTAGTTGCTACTGCAAGTTTTTGGTTAAACGTCGAGCTCACCATCAAAACATAAGTTACTATAGAGTTACATTAGCTTCAGAGAAAAGTCGCAGGAATACCACTTGCATTTTTAATACGCAGATGATAGTACTTACTTCTACTGCTTTTCTCCGAGTTTGACTGACTTTAACCTAAGAAAAATTGAAGCTAGATCGTTCTTGATTCTCCTTGTCAACATGCATGCTGAGTTATTCCTCGTTGCTTTGTATAATGCATGCTCCGTGTCCACGACCTTTTCCGGCCTGATCATATCAAAGGGTGTGTTGGATAAGGCTTATAGGTTTTATTTATGTCTTTGTTTTCTGTTACTATATTTTTCAAAACATAAAATAATATATTTTTTATAAAAAAATTCTATATAAAAGTATCTAAATAATCAAATAGATTTATTTTTAAAATTTTTAATAGTTAATATTTAATTAATCATATTTTAATTATATTTTTCGTTTTATGTGTGGATTATGCCAGTTTGAAACGCCACTAAAAGCTTCTTCTTAACAACTGACGAAAAGCGATTGCCATACGAGTCACACAGCAATCGGCATGATTCGACGCAGCTCCACTGTAGCTGCTGCTGTTATCCATCCGGAGTTCCGGACTCATCAGGTGCGTGTGTGCGTGCCCGGACACCCATGGCACTGCATGCACCTGCGGCAGCGTCGTGAGCCGGACGGCTCAGAAAAACCAAGCGAAGTTTTTCTAATTTTCGTTCGTTCGCATGGTCGCGTTTTCGATCGGGCGGGGCCCTGGCTGGCTGTGTGTTGTTGGCTTGTCCCCTGGAGAGATTCCACGCTCGGTCGGGCAAGCGGCCGCGGCGGCCAGGGTTCACACGTGTCCGGCGCCGGGCGCTGCATCCCGACCACATCTGCTGGTGTGCGAGATATTTGCTGTTGCCTTGCCTTTGGATGGAGAGGTTCTAGATCCAGGCGTGCCCGCACGCAGTTTCGGCCCGGGAAACCGGCAGGCAGCCTGCTGCGTGCGTGCGTAGCTGTGTGGAATGCGTGCTCGGATCGCATCGTAACTTGTGGCGAAACAGCTAACGTCCTGATCCCCATCCCCGCGGCCTCGTCGACAACCGTCCCCGATGCCTGCGTGCGTGCGGCGCAACAGGCGGGTCGCGGTCGTCGCGCGGGCGCGCCCTCGCCCGCCTGGTGACACAGGAGAAGTGTGTGTTTCTAAGAATTTCTATGCTTTTCTCAACTTGGATCAGAAAAGCGAGGCGCGCACGGGCGCACGGCCAGATGCTTTGTCCCTTGTGTAGCTGTGTGTGGTCGCCGTCGCTGGGAGCTTGGTTGTGCACTCGTGCTTGGTGCGCTCTGGCCGTTCTCGGCGCGACGTCGCCCCTTGATCGGTGCCAGCGCCGCACCGGCCCATCTGTTCACGTCCTGAGGCATTCGGAAACGACGACACAAATAATATTCCCCTGTCTTAAAAAAAAGTTTCATTGCTAGCTCTTTAATTTTGTAAAAAAATTCATTTAACCTTTTACCTCGATCTATAAATCGAAAAGTTCTATTACGTTAATACCCTTAATCTACTACTTTATTATAGGTATTTTCTTACTAATGAGGAAGTAATGGAGATCTGGCAGCAGATATTCGTCGCGGCGGCAGCGGCGGCCTTCGTCTGAACTGTGGAAGGTTGGCTAGCCCTGTCGTGTACTCGTCTCCGTAAGCATTGAGCCGTCAGATGCTTCCCGTAAAGAGACTCTTTAAGTGTAACGACAATACAAGAACGAGAGGATCCGTAGCAAATCCCCATCAAACGCTCTAACTATTTCGATCTGGGCCTGTATCTTAGATCGGACGGCTGCCATGATCCATCAGGTAGGATTGCTACTGGTAGCGATCCATTGCATGAGAGGCCGAGCAAAGGCCCAAGTCAGTAGCGAGCGTGGGCGAAAAGCACCTAAGGCAAAGCGTGACATCCGGTCTGGCTCGGCCTATCATCCCAACGAGCCCACTCGATCCGTGCGGCGGGACTGGGTGGTGGAACACGCACAAAGGCAACTATGCTTTCGGCCCAGTATGGCACACGAGCCCTTTTTTCTCGAACAATTCTACTCCCAATCTGGTTCGAGGTCGGGGAAGCATGCGGCCGGCGACGATCGGCTAGGGCTTGATGTGCGGCGGCGGGTCTCGAGCGGACGGCCGGCGATCGCCGCCGCTCGGCACCAGGCTTCGGCTAATGGCGCAACGGGTATTCTCATCCTCATGCTCTCCAATCCCATTCCCCGTTCTAAACCCCACCTCCACTGGGTTTCAATCGCCGGGATTTATACGGTTTTCCCCTCTAATCCCACCTCCAATGGGTTCTAATCGCTGGGATTTATACAGTTTTCTCCTCTAATTCCCACCTCTACTGGGTTAGAAACGATCGAATTGCATTTGCTGTTCCCGGCTGGAATTTCGATTCCCTCCATCCAAACGGGAATCGGCTTGCTGAGCTCGGTTCAGCGAACCTGCCCCTCTTCCCCGCGCGCGCATGGCACTATATATAAACCCTCCTCCTTGTCCTCCCAACTAGCGGAAGCCACAACCTTTCCAACCTCGGGCGATCGAATTGCCATCCGCGGAAGCAAGCCCGTGCTCGAGGCGTAGCGGCATTAGTGTCAACGCCGCTTCATCGTCTCCCTTCTTCTCCCCTGCCCCCCTGTGCTGCTCGGTGTCTCAGGGTGGTGCCCTTCTTGGACGACAATGTGGTACGTAATACATTGGGAACTAGCAAGCACGGCGTTGAGTTTACACTTGTCTGTCGTTTGCTCGATGCTCGTGCGTTCTTGCGGTGGTTTGTGGAGCATTTGGTACAATCAAGAGCGGTTTTGGTTGAATTCTGGAGACGGGTGGGTTCTTGGCTAGAACGACCCTTCGCCTCTTGCCTTTTCTTTGCGCGGTGAATTCTTGTAGTGTTCGCGGATTATCTGGTACAATCTGAGTGGTTGTAGTTGAATTCTGGAGATTGATTCTTGGCCAGAACGATGCTTTTACTTTTGTGATTCTTTGCGGGGTGAGCTCTTCTAGGGGTTCGTGGAGTATCTGTTACAATCTGAGTGGTTCTGGTTTAATTCCTAGATGATATTCTTGGCTGGAACGGTCCTTGTTTGTAGATATGTGACTTATCTTTTCTTTTTTTGGTGTATTCTTGTGGAGGCTCCAGGTGTACATGGCATATGAGGAGTAGGTATTCGGTTAGTTTTGGTTGAATTCTGAGAAGGGTTATTGGAAACAACAGTTCTTGCTCATTCGGTTCGTTCTTTTACTATGGAGATTATGGCTAGGTTGGTGGGGTAGAGTTTCTGTTTTGCTATCAACAAACAGTTCTGCATTTTGTTCTTCAGATTTGGAACCAGGAAAACATGAATTCGGGTCAATGTGGGAAAATGCGAGTCCGTGGAAATGTTTCCAGTTTTGTGGGTGCGAACAGAGACAGATGCAAGCTTTTCGGTTTTGCTTCCTCTAATTTTCTCTACTACCACGTTGGTTTACTTCTTGTCCTTGTAACCTTCTAGAAGTAACTGCCAACCTTTTCTAGTGAGAAATATTTCTTCGCCGTGAGTTTTTATATTTTGTCCCTTGCATTGCAGGAACGAGGTGGACATGGTCGAATGGCGACTGGCTTTGCGGCACAAAATCAAGAAATTGGAGCCATTGTATGCAAATGATATCGTTCAGTACACCAATATAGCAAAGCCAAGTTGGCAGATCAGGTGGTATGCATTATCAGCCCTGGACGAGGAAATACAATTGCTGATTGATGAGGCGAAATCATCCATGGGGCCCCTCCACACACAACAGCTGCTGCAGTCACCCTCACTGCAGTCACCTCCAGCTTGTTATGAATCCCCATCGCCCTATTTGAGGCCTCAGTTTCAGGTAAGTGGCGGTTATCATGGAGTTCAGCTTCCAGGCCTCCCCATTGGTCAAACTGGAACTTTTGACATCCCATTTTTTGCACATTTGCAGTCTTTGAATACTCCAAGTGATGGCATGCCAAGGGATTCTCTAGATGCACAAGTTAAAGTCCTCGGGTCTGGTGTCCCTGAGATGCACAATCAGAGGCAATCTCATCCTCTTGGCTCACAGAGGGATTTCTTGGCTCACAGTTTGAAGGATCATCCTGAGTTGAAGATTTATATTACCTTCAAAGAGTTCAGTTATGCGAGCAGTATCACTGAGGAAAATGTTCGGGACTACTTCAAGTATTGTCTTCTAACCTTAGTATTATGTTTACTTTGTTTTGTGGACTAGGTGCAATATGTTTTGAAGTTTCAAATTATACCACTACGTTTAATTCAATAGTATTATGATGGTATTTCTTCCAGGAAGTTCGGGCCTGTGATCAATGTCTACATTCCCTACAAGCCAGAGAAGCACATTTTCGGTTCTGTGACATTCCAAAATGCTGAGACAGTGAGGCTTCTCTTATCAAGGGAAACATCTCACTTCATCTGTGGAGAAGAAGCTAGAATCAAGCCTTACCTGGGAAGGGCGGAACGAGAGCAAAGGTCAGTTATTTGTTTCTTTTGTTGATTGCTTCTCACATTTTTTGAATTTCCCTACATTGTAAACCTACTGTTGTTTTCGTTCAAACGATAGCTAATTCATGGTTTACAAACTTTACTGTTAAGCTCCTGTTTGGATGAGGGAGTTAGACTCAAATCCTTAGTAAGTACATGTTAACAATTCCCAAATCAATCCCTCTCTGTCCTGGCAAGCAGCTGGGTGCACCACTTTTTTAGTGGGGTTATTTCACGGTGTTCTGCTAAGGGATTAGAGTTTGATGTTTTCATGTTTGTTCTGAGGTCCAAATGGCAGTCTTGCCACAGTGTACTCTCGTATATTTGGCTGGTAAAAGATGAAATCTCTCTCATCCAAGGACTTGCACGAAATCTTCCAATTCCATAAATGCTTTCTTGAGGATTTTAAAACTAGTTACTAGCTGAAGATTCTCTCTGGAAGTCAAATTCAGAGTTCTTGAAATGATAGTCAAAATATGGTCCAAGACCAGGGCCTCCTTTTGCATGACAGTGGTTGGTTGGTGGGGACTAACTTGATTTTAGAAATCATTATTGGTCTAGGATTTTGATTTTAGAAATCATTATTGGTCTAGGATATCATTTTCATGCTTTTGTGTTATCATGCACTCATGTGTGCTTCCTATTGATAGCTCTACACATTTGGTTACTGATTTTAAGTGTATTACCACATGTACCGTCTTTGTGAAAAAAAATATTCTCTAGCTTTTCTGGCTGTACTTAAGTTGCAGATTGAATTTTTTTCAGTAATTACACGTACATCTTAAACACGTCCCTGCAAAGTAGCCATTCACCTTTTTAGGGGCATGGAAATAGTTTATTTTGCTGTACATTTTAGTCCCGAGACAGTTGTTTACTCATTTTATGGATGGGAATTAGCTTGCTTTGGATGCACTAATATTTTTAGCTTATACTTTGTGCAATCATTGTTCTCTCTGTATTTACAAGTTCAAAGATAATAACATGTTACCGATACAGGAAGCTTGCTCAGAAAAACGACCATTTTGGCAATGTTGCACACAGGACATCATGTGCCAATGCCATTGAGGGTCAATCTGGTGAGTAAATGCCCATCCTTGGCTTTGTGTTCTGTCACTTCTGAGTAAGTTCCAGACCTACAGTTGTGATTCTATATTTTGAATTAAGCCATTTCCTTTGTCACCTCTGATAGGAGAAAAATTGCCGAGTTACAATGAATTATCCCAGGAGTTACTTAAACTTCGGGTGAGTGAGAAAAGCGGTATTTCTAATGCTATCGCACCAGAAATTGATTCACCACTAACATATAACCTCTCTGAGAAGGAAACAGAATCTCCACAAGGTATTCATGTGGAATTATCCTAGTCCATATTCCCTTATTTTTTATTGAACTGTTATAGTTTTTATATTAGTAAGACCTACTTGATTCTGTGATGTTTTAGGTGATCATGCAACAAAAGAATTCAATGTGGGTGAATCTTCAGAATTGCCAGCTATGTGAGTAATGAGTATTCCTGTTTCTATTTGTAGATTCAACAGCCTTATTTCAACCTACAGGATACTTTATTGAGCTTCTGGGAACGTTATTCTTTATGCAACATAGAAACAAGTCAATGCAATTAAGAGTTAAAACTTTTATAATATTATTCTTGAGAAATATCAAGGTATATTGGAAAATTGGAGCACTTCTGATGCTGCTGCACAGTTGTAATCTTTAATGTAGAGCGGCATTTTATTCTTTATGCAGCATAGAAACATTTTTAGTCAACGCAATGAAGACTCCCATCTTATTATTCTTGCGAGAGATCAAAATATGTTGGAAGTGCCTTCAGATGCTTTGTGCTTTTGAATGTATAATAGCAACAGCCATCGTATTTCCTATTATACTTGATATATATCGTGTTTTGCCCCCAGCTAATTGATCTGGTTGTAACATCTGGCATATGCCAACTGTTTTGCAGGGAGTACTATCTTCCACATGACCTATTTAGTGAGAAGCAGTGAAGCAGCACCTGTATGACTTTGCTAGTTCCAAGCAACCTAGCCAGTCAGCAAAAGGGAAAGTTTCTGTACAGTGGATCGGAGGCATGTTTCTTAGTTGATTGACTTTGGCGTCATACTGAAGTCGTTAGGATCTACTACTACACATAAACATGGTTAAGAGCAATTGATACTAATGCTGAAACAGCTTAGTGCAGATAAGAGTGTAGCCCAATCCAGTCTGGATGGCAATCATACATATAGGCCCCTTTTTGTGACAAGAATGCAACTATGTTGCTAGGTTATGTTGCTTTTTTTGGGGGACTTGATTACCTGTTTTTTGACAAGGTGGTTGAATGCCTATTGAGTATAGATTTGCTCAGATATGTGGGTTAGACCGGTTGCTCCTTATTAGCATTGTGTTATGTAGTATATATTTGTTCTGATAATTGGGAAGTGTTTAAACCTATTCCTTCACATAAGAATTTATTTTGTGCTTTGAGTAGAGCATCTAGGAGTATGTTTCAAGAGAAAAAAAAAGGAAGAGTAGAGGCATCTAAACTTAGATTTTATAAAAACGGGGTGACAGAATTTGCACAGTGGAGTGTTCTGGAATGCTAGAATGAGTCCTGCAGCATGTCATAGATGAGAATTGGTTTAGTTTGTTTGTGATGTCATTCTGCAATGTATGCTGAAAGATACGCAAAATGTCTTTTTTTTTTCTTTTAAGGGGAAAATGACCTTGTTGGAGAAGACACTGAATAACATTATAAGTGATTCTACTGATGGTTTCTTTGGTTCTAATGCTGAACTCGGTTTCATGCATGGTTGCATCTCTTGCATATGTTGAACATGCTGATCTTCTCTTCCACCAACTAAGGAGCCGGTCTAGTAGATTCTAGAACGCAGTGCTAGGAATTGATCATGCAGCCAATGAAATTCCCTGTGCTAGGGATGCAGATCCTCATGTCCGGCTGCAAGCAATGAACAGGGTTTTCAAAATCGTTCGATCATCAAAAAGCAATGAACCTGCCATGGATCCAAATGCTTGGTCGCATGGGATGACCTCTGTACACCGAAAGGGCAAGGAGGCCTGCGGGTGAAAAAGGTTCACCTGCAAAACGAAGCGATCTTGATCAAACGGCTACACCTGCTGCACAGGTCACCATCCACATGGGCTCGATGGATATGGGGAGAATTTGCAGACTCTTCGCTGATGCGAGACCGAGACATTGGTACCACTGGAATTCGTGGGTCACCCTGCTACCTCAACTACAAAATTTGACGACAGTGGCAGTGGGCGATGGGAAGCTCACCTCATTCTGGCACAACAAATGGATGACAGGGCAGACTTTCGCAGCGCGGTTTCCTGCGCTCTTCTCACACACTACAGACAAAGTTTCGAAAATCTAATTAAAACGTTTAAATTTTGGATTGAAAATTTTAAAATTTAAGTATATTTTTTTAAATTCTTAGTTGATAGTTTTAAAATTTGAGTTAAAAGTTTCGAAAATTGAATTGAAAGTTTCAAAATTAGAGATGAAAGTTTTAACTTATTAGTATAAAGTTTACTTTTTTTAATATTTTATTATTTATTTATTTTTACACTGTGACTGTACATGTGCATGTGTGAAGGAGCGCTGCGCGCACGTAGCAGCAGCTTACTCGGTGTAATAGATAGCTGGAAAACGACCTTTTCTTCCGCCCTCAATCCTCTATAATCCTCTCATTTGGCTTAATATAATTCAGGTGGGGAAACTCTCCCTCTCGGTGACCTTTCTTAAAAAAAACTGCTCCGAGTGTTTTTGTTGATAATCATGATTACCGCTTGACTACTGATGCAAAATTGAAACAAATTTTGTAACAAAGTTGATTTTTAAAAACCTTGCCAGTTTACCAAGCATTTTCTCAATTCCTAGGGGCATTGTAATTCCGTGATAACTGAGTGGTTCCAATTGCATTTGTCATCCCGTAGTACTGAATCTTGAGCGTCCCAGGGCCACCTCAATCTCCACAGGCCGAAACCCATCGGCCTTCTTGCCTCCGGTGCTACTGCATTTGCAGCTCTCGCGGGCTTCCTAGCCCACGGGCTAAATGGCTTTGCTAGAAAACTGCTGCCACATTTCTCAAAGGATTTTAGTCGAATTTTTGGGTGTGCTTGCATGCTGTACCAAAAAAGGCAGTGTTTGCAAGATCTTGTACTGATTATGTAATTTTTTAACATTATACTACCTCCATCCTTATTTACTTGTCACTTTTTTGACCATTAGTGTTTCAACTTTTACCATTAATAACCTTTAGACGATTAATCTATGATTAGTAAAAGATATATACTTGTATTTATGGTAAAATATACATTATTAATATGCCTTACTTTTAAGTATACATAATTTTTTTGCAGAAAAGACATATGATCAAAGTTAAAAAGTGAATAGTAACCAGTGACGAGTATTCAAAACCAGAGGGAGTAACTTTTGTTACATGATGGCTCTATCGAAATTGTTCTGAATGTGAAAATGTAGTATAAATGAGTCATGATAGAGTTATAATGTCAATTCAGTGATACCTTCTGAAACTGTTAAATTGCAGAATTATAATTTGGAAGTATCTTGACTTTTCATGAAAATAAGTACAATTTGAAAGTACAAGTTTGAATGAATAAGCTTGAATGATTGAATTTATTTTGGTGTCTCAAGTATCTTCTTGCAAGTTTACTTTTTGTATGGGCTAGATGCAATTAATGGGCTGCTTTTGATTATATTTGGACTGCTTTAATGGGCTTGCCATGCTTTAGTCAATTTGATACTGTGGTCTGCTTCATTGGCTTCAATGGACATCAGATGTTATTTGGGCTTCTTAATGGGCCTCGGGTGATAGTTTGGGCTAGTTAACGGGCTTTGGAATTCACTTGTGGACCCGTTTATCTGTTTTGTTTTTCCTTATTTGTTTTATGTAAATAAATAAGAGTTGTCAGATTTTGATTGTGTGATCAAAATCTGACAGATATGGCACTAGATTTTCTACCAAATTCTATTTAGATAGCCCATAAATTATTGCCGTCATATATGTTTAAATGTTATTACCATAAATGACCGATTGGCAAAAAAAAAAACACATGAAAGAGATCCATGCCAGAAAATTAGCACACTAATTGGCACGGCTCCTAATTTTGTCAATAAAAAGGAAGATTAAATAAAAAAATTGGTGTCTTCTTTCATCGCCAAAAGATAAAAAATTGAAAGGAAAATTCTCCATTAGCAATTTCATCATACTAATAAGCCAACTAAAACAACAATATTTGACTGCCAAAAATAGTGTATTGGGACCAACAATCACCCCCTCCTTCAAGAGAGGCCCAAAAATTAGATACCAATAGTTTGTTAGTTTGCCACATAGGATGGTGGGACCAGTTGGTAGTTGATTGTCTCTTCTCCGTCCCCTGTACGCATGTCCACCCCCCCTGCCCGTAGGCGCCGTCGCCATAACCCTACATTGCCAGCGTCCATCCCCATTGGTGGTCGTACAACCGTTTCTTGCCTTCAATTTGTTGAAAAACGGAACGCCGAGGCGATGCCCTAGCCATAGGTGCCATCAAGCAGGTAATTCCCTTGCCAATCTCACTGATACATTGTGCCCTAGCCAGAGGGAAAAAATAACTTTCATCTAATAATTAAAGATTTTGCAGCTTGATCCGTCTTCTGTTCCAGTGGCCTTTGGTTCCCCTACGAAAAAAACTAGAAGAGAAAGAGATGAGTCATCCAAGCAAACTTATCTAAATGCTATTAGATGATGAGTCTTCGTTGGATGATGACGAGGAATTTATTTTTTTGGCGGTACAACTAGTACACGAACAATACATGGATGATCATGAACCGAGGTGTGGTGGGTGTGTGTTTAGGCACAAAGTACTTGATCGGGACAGGTTGGCCGCTATTGGAGACTACAATGACTACTCCAAAGAACCTACATACGGCCCTAATTATTTTAGGCGCAGGTTTGTAATAGTTATTTATATGTGTTTTTTTTTCTGTACCTGGTTTAAATAGTGGTTCATATGATTTATTACTTTCAATATATATGCAGGTTTAGAATGAGACGCCATCTCTTTTTACGCATCATGGATGCAGTAGAAGCACATAATAATTATTTTGTGCAAAAAAGAAATGCAGCCGGTACACTTGGATTGTCGTGTATGCAAAAGATTACAACAATATTTTGAATGTTGAGTTATGGAATTGCAGCAGATGCGGTAGATGAGTATGTACGTATTGGAGGATCTACTACTATAGAGAGTCTTAAAAGGTTTGTCATAGTTGTGGACGAAGTTTTTGGAGAGGAGTATTTGAGGTCACCAAACAAGAATGACATAGCTAGATTACTTGCAATTGGGGAAGCAAGAGGATTTCTTGGAATGTTGGGGTCTCTAGATTGTATGCATTTGAAGTGGAAGAATTGCCTGACTGCATGGCAAGGTCAGTATAGTGGGAAGTCATGGGAGCCTACTATAGTTCTAGAAGTTGTAGCCTCACACGACCGATGGATTTGGCATGCTTTCTTTGGTTTACCTGGGTCTCACAATGACATTAATGTTCTTCAATGGTCACCGCTGTTTGCAAAGCTAGCTAACGGCGAGGCTCCTAAAGTTAATTATAGTATCAACGGGTACGATTATACCATGGGGTATTACCTCGTAGATGGTATTTATCCTTCATGTGCAACACTTGTGAAGAACATTCAGATGCCACAAGGGAATAAGAGAAATTTTTTTGCCAAAGCACAAGAAGCCGTTAGGAAGGATGTTGAACAAGCATTTGGGGTTTTACAAGCTCGCTTTGCTATTGTTCGTGGACCAACTTGTTTTTGGGATGCAAAAACTCTGGGACAAATAATTAGAGCATGTATAATCATGAACAATATGATTGTCGAGGACGAGCGAAATGGAGATTTTGATTTAGATTATGATGAGATGGGAGAACAGGTGTCAGGTTCTCATGAATGTACGGCTGATTTTGATGACTTCATTAATAATTACTGAAGAATTCAGGACAAGGCCGTTCACAACCAGCTTCAGGAAGACCTCGTGGAACACTTGTGGCAACATCATGGAGAACAGTATTAAATATCATTTCAATTAGATATTCTTATTAGTTTAATTAGAGTGAGATTAAGTTTTGTTTATTTCAGAAAATATTGTTGCATTATGATGAGATTAAGTTTAATTATGAGTGAGATTAATTTTAATTATGATATGATCCTAAACCAAAAGGTTACAGGATTTATCGGCATTGTCTAATATCCTTGCTGGGAAAACTAAATCATATCTCTGCCATATTTTAAACAGCAGCAGCATTTCAGCACAACAGCAATATTTCGGCAGCATTTCAGAACAGCATATTTTAGCAACATTCCAGAACAGGATTTCATAGTGCATTTCAGAACAGCATAGTGAATCCATAGTGCATTTTAGAACAACATAGTGAATACATAGTACATTTCAAACAAATAACCCTTAAATTATTTGATTGATGAATTTAAATATCACTCAATAAGAACTACGTCGACTGAGAATATGGTCCTTCATCCACTTGTAGTAGTCTTGCTCCTCGATGGTCATGTCACTGGTATCTGTCCTCAAAATCCTATCTTCTTCTATCATCCTCTTCAACTCAACCTTCTCTTTATCCAGGGCAATTCTCTGTTCTTCAAGTGAGAATGCATATTTGTACTTCTCCTCTTTCTTCTTCTCCTTCTCCGCATTGGCCTCTTTCTTCCTACCCCATAGATAGTCTAATGCATCAAGTTGTGATCTGTCATGCCCGGAAATTCACCAAAATTTTCAAAGCTAATTTGTGCATTAAATCCTCGTCCAGAAATCAGTCGAGGTACACAAATCGACAATTTGATAAACATAACCAAAACGTAATAATAATAAATATTTACGGAAAGACACTTAGTCCTCACACAGAAGAAAATAGCAGCGGAACGGTAACTAGCGTAGCAGCAGCATCAAACCACAGACAACTCAACTGAGGTATAAGTCAAACATCAAACTTCTCCTCCTCTCAAAGCTTCACTTTGATGATTGTAATATAATAAGACTAAGTACCACTCATCATACTCAATAAGCCACACATGAAAATGTAAATAATACAACAGGATTCCAAAGGAAAGGTATAGTATGGCTTATTTGCATAAACAATATTTAAAACATTTACTTTTAAAACATTGAAAACGGTATAGTTTACTTAATATTAACATTAACTCATCACTGAACAACACTGCACTGCAGTTCAGGCCCAAACCATAACCCTCCAAACTTGAGCTATCAAGTTCCATCAATTATTACCATTATTGAATAGTGTGGAACTAATCATGAAAAATATTGCTAGGCCGCCCATTAACCGTGGGCATGGCTATTCGAACAGTTTTACTCTGGCCAGAGGTGTACAACTTTACCCACAAGACACAATCTCAATATCATGTCAACCATGCGTCGCGATATCCGAAAGTACCCGAATAGAGATTGTGACAGGACCCTTCGCATAACACGCCCAACAGAATTGCCACCGGCCAAGTCCCCGGTAGAGGTGGCCTAACCTTCAGGCTAGAGAAACTCTTGGCTCCCAAAAAGGGCTTATTGGCACTGCCATTGTGGATTTATTGACACTACCACCTATCAACTAAACACACCATGGTGTCTCCTGCTGGGACATGCTACACTACAAGTCTAGCTATTACCTATTCTGGCTTGTGGTTAGTACGGTAAATGCTTCGCAACAAGTAGTCTGTGAACCGGTCCTTAATTATCATGAGCACTACTAACAACATCATCATCATTCCATGTGCTCACAACCCACCATTCAGTCAATTTTTAGTTGGCACAATTAATTAACCAGCCACGACCAACTGTCGTGAAAGTATAACCGTTTAAACATTAATTATCTACAAATAAATCCATAATTATCCCACATAAAATGACGCTACAGTTTCTATACATTGGCTAAGCAAATCCTAGAATAATCTAGCTAGATCATTAAATAGTCACCCAGCTAGTTAGTATTAATTATCCAGGATATCAAGGTAAATGTATCAATAACAAAACGGCCATAATCAAGGAATACAAGTATAATTATAAATACCCGTATAATGACATTCCAAAACTTGCATACAATAACGTTAAAATAAAATAGTTTTCACAAATATAATCAACATGCTCAAGGAGATTGTCGTGTGACTTGCCTTGTGATAGAAAAGTCTTCTGCAAATCTTCCGAACTTTCCCGTAAACTCCGCGATCTTCCGAAACGGCAGAAACAACTGACTACATACAAAACGAGGAAAAACCCTAAGAAACTCTAAATAAATAGTACATAAAAAGTATACAAACATGTAGATCATTATTTTAGATGAATTTAGGAAGAAGAACGGGTCGAATCGGAGTTCGGACGAAAATGTTATGGCTTCCGGAATTTAGAGAAAATCCGAAAAGAAATCGAAAAAGAACATTCTCGAAATATTCCCTCGGAATTAATTATTAAAGAAATTGTTTTGAATAGATAAATAAGTGGAACCCACTGGTGAGTGGCTCAGCTTAGGGTGGACTGAGAGACTAAGTGAGAGGTGGTGGACTAAAGTGATGTAGCTGCCACGTGGACCAGAGAGGCTCAGATGGTACTGAGGTGGCAGCTGAGATGTCTATTAGGGCTGAGGGCATTAGATCGGGTGATGAGGAACCGATGGTCTAAATCTGATCTTAGGGATTTAATGGCTGAGATTTAGACTGAGGGATTTTATGTAAATCCAACGGCTAAGACAGATCTAGGGTTTTTTTAATAGATGGGATTTCACGAGATTAAACAGGGGGGCCCATATGTCCGTCACAGAAGAGGACCCCTCCGATGGGCCCACATGTCAGCGTGTTTGGGGAAAAGAAACCAGGCGCTCGTGCTGCGGCGCTTCCCGGGCGTGGTCACCGCGCCTATGGTGCGGCGCGGTGAAGCAGGGCATGGCGGCCCGGTCAGCACGGCGAGGGAGGATGGCGGCGGGCTACGGCGCCGGATGGTGGAAATGGAGGCGGGGCCGACGACCACTGGCGGCGGCGTGAGACGGCGAGGAGCAACGGCTTGGCGATGGGCGGCGTCGACGACCGATGGCACAGGGGCGCCGGAGTGGAGGAGATGAGGATGGCGAGTGAGCTTGGTGTTCGGGGCTCACCGCCGGCGGATGGCGCGTGCAAGGGACGACGGTGGCAGCGGCAACCTTGACGGCGCGAGCTCTCGGAGCGGCGGCAGCTTGCTTGGAGAGGGATGGCTCGGATGGGGGACGGCGAGCTGGGCATGGGCGGCGCGAGGCGAGCAGGGGCGGCAGCTAGGGCACGAAGGGGGAGAGAGGAGGCGGCGGCGGTTACTGGTTTTGCGGCGGCGGCGGCGGCGTATCCTGGGCCGGGTCGGGGCGGGGCACAGGCCGTGCGGCGGCGGTGGGCCGGGCCGGGTCCGAGGCAGGCCGGGGAGGAGGGAGGCGCGGCCAGGGTGGCTCGGGGCCGGGACAGTCCGAAGGGGAGATAGGAAGCCAGAGGAAAGGAGGAAGAAGAAGGAAGGGGGAAAAAGAAAAGAAGGGAAAAGAGAAAAGGGAAAAAGAAAAAGGAAGAAATAGAGGGGGTTTTCTAGAAATATTCCAATTTGGAATTATAGGAGGAATTTAGAAAATAAAAGAATTATTTTTGATTATTGGAATTTGTGGAAATATTCAGAATATAGGAATATTTCGAATATTTGGATATTGTTTTCGGGAATCGACAACTCAGAAATATTTTGGAATGTCGGAATATTGCCACATGAAATATTGTGACAATTCAGGAGTCGGACTACATGAGAATTAATTAAACACCCAAATTTTAGAAGTATTTCGGGGTTCGAGAGTGGAGAGTGTTTGGTGCAAATTGAGGGAATTGGAATATTCAAAAATATAGGAATACTTTGGGGAATTAGGGAACCGAGAATATTTGGTGGAGTTTGTAAGTTGAAATATTTTGGGAATTCAAAAAATAAAATATTTTGCGAGGATATTGGAATATTGAGAATTTTAGAGATATTCAAAATATGGGAAATATTCTTTGACTTGGAAATTAGAGGATATTTCTCGGGTACTGGAAAATTGGAATATTTCGAATATTATAAATATTCTGGGATAAAGGAATTGATGAGGATGTTTTATAGGGACTGAAATTGGGGGCAAATCTCGGAAGATTGGAGATTTGGGTTTATTTCGATGGAAGGGAACTTTGAGGAGATATCTAGGACTTATTTCTAAATGAAAATGATATCTTGGATATCGGGAGTCTCAAGTTGGGAAATTCAAAGAAATTTTAGGGTTTCAAAATCGGTACCGGACAATCGAAGAGGAGGGGAACCAGGGTTTGAGAGGAACGGAGAGATATCAAAGGGTTGGAGCAGGAATGACCCAAACAGGGGAAAAGAAAAGGAATTTATTTTCCATATATTTAATTACTGAGATGATCTTTATTTCGTTAAAATTAATTCTGGAGCTCCGAAAAATCCAAGAAAATTTCAGAGAGTTTATTAAACTATGGGAAATTTGCAAGAAGCAAAAACCACCATAAAACAAATGAAAATTTATTATTATAAATGCTTAAATTCTTAAAATATTCTAACAAAACCTAGGGAATATAAAAGCATCCAAGCATTAATTAAATTTTCAACTTGGGATTTTTAATATTGGAAATTTTATAATTTTATTCAAACTCTTTCACAAACAACTTTCCTAGTGTATTCTTGTATTTTTATTTACCCAAAATAAGTTTTAATTAATACGATTTTCAGGGTGTGACATGATCGATCCGGTCGTTGCCTCAATTTTTCTTTCTCCTTCTTCCTACCTAGCAGTCTTCGCACACCAGTTGTAGCAGTTTCTGGATTAGCATCATCCCTCTCATCAGCGTTATTACCTTGAGTACATGGAGGTGTTGACATCATAGGACTTGCATTTGTAGTGCTCTTCTGCTTTTTGTTTGAAATCTTCTCAGTTGCCAGCTAAACGCGCTTATCATGCCACTTTGGCTGATCCCTCAAAAGATCGTAGCAATTCATGAATGTAAATGCCCTACTTTTCTATCTTGGATCTTGTACAATTTTCTAGCCTGTGACAGCTGCAAAGAAAAAAAAATAAAACTTGGATTATTACCAATAATAATCTTAATAGAGGATGAGATCAAAATAACAATAATGTTATATGAGAATAATTCTAACCCTGTCCTCAATGTTCACACCACTTTGATTTCTATTCTCAATCTGACTCAAATATCTAGTAAACTTATTGACAGCCTCTTGTATTGCTCCCCAATGGTGCATGAGTGAATTTTTAGAGCAGTCTGATCTAAAGGTTTTGTGTGAATGAAAATAGTTGTAAATTTGACCCCAATATGTTAGATTTAGATTGATCAACCCCTTGAATAGCATCCAGCCTAATATTTAACCATGCCGACACCAAGAGGTAATCCTCATCATCACTAAAATTGTTGGATCTCTTTTGGTTCAGTCTCACAGATGTATTACCCTCCATAGCTACCCATATCAGTCCAATCAAAATTATTTATACCCTCACTGATCAAGGTAGTGAAATATCCCCCTCTATTCATATTTCTTGTCCATACATGAAAATAACACATTATTCAAGTTTCTAGCTTTTCCAGTTTTAAGCATTTTATGAGACTACAAGCACTTTGCAGGTGAAAAGAATATAAATTAACCCAAAGAGAGACAAGAGGGTATGTTCTGGCCTCTTGGCGTTGTCCTGATGCAGCTAGCACCATAAGATCTGTACCCATGTCATGCATAAAAATTAAAGAAAGTTTACCATGTGTGAGGCATATGTACAGTGGTGCATGTGTTGGGCCTGCCTAATAAGTTGACCTTGTTAAAATAAAATTTGTGCTAATCATTCTTGTGACAGTGGACAGTAGCTGCTGCTGTTACTGGTCTATTCTGACAATTGGGATTATTGGTTCTTTACTTGGCACATGTTCCCAGTAGAATGTCACTGCTAGTACCGCATCAGATCAGAGACAGCAAGAGCAAATGGGTTAACTAGCAGAACTGACTGCCAAAACTGTCAAGAGGAGATACTATTAGTGATTACTGATTAGTAAATTTGGACTGCTGGGTTGCCATATGAATGTCTGATCAGATGCTTACAAGTTACAACACTTGGATAAGGGAAAGAAACACTGCAAGAAGAATTCAAGGAGTGATTCCTTGTTCTTTTTTGAAACTTTCCATTAGCAACTAGAGCTGCTTTACAGTCTGCGGAATTTTCTTAGAGAGTAAAACAATTAACAGCATATTGAGGAGAGGTTTAGTGGTGCATATTCTGAATAATGGAAAGTGAAGATGGTCATTTCTTACACTGAACAGTAGGAATGGCGAAACAAATCGAATGCTTATGCTCAATCCTTGCAAATATTCTACCAAGTTGATGTATTGTCCTTGTACCAACAAAAAAATGATATTACACCCTTTTTATAATTCATTTAAGACTCACCCATTTGCTTTGCAAATTAATCACTGTGAGCCAGCAACTCCTCTATCTCCAAATGCAAATTACTTTCAATACAAAAGCTTTGTGAACTAAAGATCAAGGTAACCTTTATAAGTGACTTCGAATCACATCCTAATCCATCTATCACATCTTGACAATGGGTACAGAGAGATACTATGCTGAATAATTTGGGTATTTCTTTTTAGCTACTTTGCAATGCAAATCGATAAGAGGATAAATTGGTAGAGATCGATCACCTTGGGTACAGAGAGATTCTTCTTCAACAAGAGGCCAACCACTAGGCAAATCAACGCTTGCCGAGTCCACGCGAGTCGCCTGGTCCTCCGTGGCGTCAGTTGCCTGCGCTTCTGTACAGCTCGTCAGGTGGCCGGGACGCGGCGGCGCCAACCCGACATGGTGGGCAGGCAACGGTGGGCAGATGAATCGTGGCAGGACAGTGGCAGGACGCGATGGCAGACCAGCGGCAGGAAGCAGCGATGGACCAGCGGCAGGACGCGGCAGCGGACCGGTAGCAGGACGACCCCCAGTGGACGCTCTAGGCGGGAACATTTAGGTGGGGGCTCGGGAGTTCACTCGAGTGGAGAGATTGGGAGCGAGAGGGCTGCCCAATTTGTTTAGAACAAAAACTACAAAGTTGGGAATAGTATTTTTTGGCCACATGAGTAGGGAATTTGTTGGATCCGATTTTTAACCAAAAATCCCAAAAATTCTAGATTGGAAGAGATTTTGGGGGACTGTTGGGTATACTCTAACTATCTAAAAGATGACTTCCAAAATCATTTTCGCTCCTCATAAGATACGTAGTGTGACGGGCTTGAACGATCTATTAGAGTATCGCTAAGAGAGGCCTAAACAAGTTTTTTAAAGTTAAATTTTAGAATTTAAGTCTAAAATAAGCCTCCAACAGATATCCAAACTTGCTTCTAAAAATTGCTCAGTCTCAATTCTAATCTAAAGTTGAGCCAGATTTGAAGCTAACTATTGGTGTTTCCAATCGTCTCCGCGTGGGGAAAGTTTCGCTTCTCCCGCCAGTTTCTTCTGGAGGATGCCGTCGCTCCCGCGCCATTTTTTTCCTCACCCTCCCTCCTCTGGTCGCCATGCTCTGCCGTCGTTGCTGTAGCCCCTCTCCTCGCTCTCATCGGACGCCGCCCCCCTGCCGGCATGGGACTTTCCGTCCCTTTTGTCCAGGGCACTGCCTCTGTCCACTCGCTGCTTCGGTCCAGGGCGCCACCTGCGTCGAGATGCCCTCCTTCCACGACGCCGCCTCCATCCATGGCGTTGATTTCGTCCAGGCGCGGGGTCCAGTGCGGCACCTCCGTCCAGGCGCCTCTGTTCCGCCGACCTACGCCGGCCCTGGCCACTCCGGCCGCCGTGAGCTGACAGTGAGCTGACTTAGTAGGCTTGCTGCTTAGCTGAGATGAGTCCACTACGAATTTACAATCTCTGGTTCGGAGAGAGTGATCGTATAAAGAACACTAGTTCTCATATTTGATTGTTTGGAGATTAAAGCAGATGTACGCACTACTATACATTTCAATGCAGCGAGTTATTAATTGGACTAGCAGCCGATGCACCAGAGTAGATATTACTTGACTTTGTCATAATCCGAGCTTTATTTGACCTAGATCCACAAGAATAGTGTCATAATGCAAGCTTTACTAGCAGGTAAGCATTTGCTAATACATTAATATTACTAGCAGCTAAGCTTTACTAGCGGGCTATCGGCTCCCTGCCGCGATGCCCTGTTCGCCCACCCGCCCTGCCCCTGCTGCGATCCGCCATGATCGGCCCACCCTGACGACGTAGCCGTCCTGCCCCTGCCGGCGATCGGCCTGGCAGCCACGTACGGAGAAACCGAGATCGGCACAAACAGTTGAGGAGGGTCCAACAACGATGACGTGGCATATTTCAAAGTTTTTGGAACTAAATATAGGAGCATGGTTAGAAAAGGGGATGATTCTTGGGCCATTTTTTAGATGACCTCAATTCAAGATTATTGGGAGTCAATACTCAATCCAACTGCAGCTGGAAAGTGTGCAGATGTGCCTAACCAATGAGGTATTCTTAAGAGGGAAGGAAAAAAACAAAGAAATAAAAATGACTTATTTTATTTTTTTTAATAAGGAGTCCAGGTAAAATTGATGCAAAAAAAATTTTTAAAAAAATAAAAAGGCAGGAAAAAAATAAAAATAAAGATGTATAATACAAAAAATTTTGTTAGGACGGTTGAAAATGTCAAAAAAAAGGAAAAGGAAGAGATAGAAAATGGGTGAAAGCATTAGGTCAAACCCTTTTTCATAATATAAAGGATTTTGCTAGAATAGTTGAATCTCCGAATAATATGATCTAATAAAATCCTCAATTTCTAAACAGTTACAACCAGGTCGGCCATTGAATATTTGGATCAAATTGTCTGTAAGATATTATCCGTTAGATCGGAGTTTCTCAATGAAAGAGTTGTAAAGTCCCACTACAACATGTGGGCATCCACTAATCTAAACAAAAATTAAGACATTATATTGATGTTGCAAAAAAGTAGCAAAATTCATAATCCTTATACCATTTCATTTAAAATATGTTTCCTACTCATCTATAATTTCTAAGAGCTTCTTTGCCACGTTTTTTTTATTTTATGAAAAACTGCAATAATGAAAAGATGGGAACGACACCATCAAATCTACTTTAAATCTTAAAGAGAAAAACACCATCAATACATGCCACATCTCACAAAATTAGCAATACTAAAAAAATCAATACCTATTTTTATCATGTATGGCTGACTGATAGAAATATAGTTCAATTATGGGTTTATACCCAAAAAAGGAAAATTATTAGGATTTCCTATTTTTCCAAACTACAATGGATTTCGCTGTCTATAATATCAATCCTAGAATATCATAAATATTTAGAATAAAACTATATCTACAGGTTGCATAAAAAACAACAATTAAAATATCGTTAAGATGCTTCTACTGAAGTATGATTTTTACACATTTATATACGGGCTAACTAGCAAGCGCCAATGGGCACGCATTTTCTAGTTTACCTAAAACACGCTACCTATTTTTATCTAGGCCACGTATCTTAGATCGAACGACCCACATGATTTAGGATTGCACGGTGGGCTGAACAGAGGCCCAAGTCAGTACGCTGTTGTGGGCGAAAAGCACCATATCAGTCCAACAAGGCCAACATCTGTGCTCTCGGCCCAATACTGCACACGAGCTCTTTCTTCCTGAACAATTCCGCTCCCAATCTCTGGTTCGACGTCGGCGATGCGCGCGGCCGGCGACGATCGGCTAGGGCTTGATGTGCGGCGGGGGGTCTCCGGCGGACGGCCGGCGATCGCCGCCGCGCGGCACCAGGCTTCAGCCAATGGCGCAACGGGTATTCTCCTACTCTTGTTCGTCCTCCCCAAAAGGCCAAAATCCCATTCCCCTCTCTAAACCCCCAACTCCACAGCTCCACTGGTTTTCTCCTCTAATCTCGCCTCCACTAGGTTTCAATCGCCGGGATTTATACAAGTTTCCCTCTAATCCCACCTTCATTGGGTTTCAATTGCCGGGATCTGTACAATTTTCTCCTCTAATCCCATTCCTACTGTATTAAAACCCACTTCTTTCCCTAGTCCCGCGCCGCAAACGATCGAATTGCATTTTCCGTTCCCGGCTGGCATTTCGATTCCCTCCGTCCAAACGGGAATCGGCTTGCTGAGCTCGGTTCAGCGAACCTGCCCTCTTCACCGCGCGCGCATGGCACTATATAAACCCTCCTCCTCCCAAGAATTAGGAGAGAGACACCAACTAGCGGAAAGCTACAGCCTTTGCAACCTCGGACGATCGAATTGCCATACGTGGCGGAATCCATTTCGGTAGCAAGCAAGTCCGTGCGCGCGGCGTGCCGGCGTTAGCGTCCGCGCCGCGTCTTCTCGGCTCCCTTCTCCTCCCCACTGTGCTAGCTGCTCGGTGTCGCAATGCAGGGTGGTTCGCTTCCTGGAAGTTCGACGATGTGGTATGTAGTTACATTGGGAGCAAGTCGTTGCGTTTACTCTTGTCTCGTTTGCTCGATCCTTGTGCGTTCTTGCGGTGGTTTCTGGAGCATCTGGTACAGTCAAGAGCGGTTTTGGTCGAGTTTTGGAGACGGGTGGGTTCTTGGCTAGAACGATCCTTCGCCTCTTGTCTTTTCTTCACGAGGCGAATTCTGGTAGAGTTTCGTGGATTATCTGGTACAATCTGAGTGGTTTTAGTTGAATTTTGTGGACTGATTCTTGGCCGGAACAATGTTTTGCCTCTTGTGATTCTTTTCAGGGTGTGCTCTTCTAGGGGTTTGTGGAGTATCTGGTACAATCTGAGTGGTTTTGGTTTAATTCTGAGACGAGTTCTTGGCTAGAACAGTTCTTGTTTGTAAATATATATGTGACATATCTTTTCGTTTGGTGTGTTCTTGTGGAGGCTACAGGTCTATCTGGCATCATAGAAGGAGTAGTTTCGGTCAGTTCTGATTGGATTCTGGAGAAGGGTTATTGGAAAGAACAGTTCTTGCTCATTGGGTTCGTTCTTTTACTATGGAGATTTTGGCTGGGTTGGTGGGGGTAGAGTTTCTGTTTTGCTACCAACAAACAATTTTGCATTTTGTTCTTCAGATTTGGAACCGGAAAAACATGAATTCGGTTAACTGTTGGAAAAATACTAGTTTGTGCAACTGTTTCCTCATTTCTGGGTGCGAACAGAGATAGATGCAAGCTGCTTTTCGGTTTTGCTTGCACTAATTTTGTCTAGTGCTACATTGGTTTACTTTTTATCCTTGTAACCTTTTAGAAAGAACTGCCAACTTTTTCTAATGCGAAATATTGCTTTGCTGTGGATTTTTATATTTTGTCCCTTGCGATGCAGGAACGAGGAAATGGATGTGAGAGAATTTGCACGGCCTTTGTGGCACAGAATCAAGAAATTGGAGCCATCGTATGCAAATGATATCATTCAGTTCACCATGAGAGCAAAGTCAAGTTGGCAGATCAGATGGTATGCATTGTGCGCCCCGGATTGGCAAATACAGTTCCTGATTGATGAGGCGAAGTCATTCATGGGGCTCCCCACCACACATCAGCTCCCGCAGTTACCCTTACTGCAGCTACCTTCAGCGTCGTATGAATCCCCATCATTCTTTTATTTCGAGGCTCAGTTTAAGGTAAATGGCGGTTATCATGGAATTCAGTTTCCAGGCCTCCCAGTTGGTCAAATTGGAGCTTTTGACATCCCATTTTTGGCACATTTGCAGTCTTCGAACATTCCAAGTGATGGCATGTCAATGCATTCTCTAAATGCACAAGCTAAAGTCCTCGGGTCTGGTGTCCCTGAGATGCACAATCAGAGGCAATCTCATCCTCTTGGCTCACAGAGGGATTTCTTCGCTCAAAGAAAGTATCGTCCTGAGTTCAGGATTTACATCACCATCAAAGAGTTCAGTTATCACAGAAGATTAACTAATCAAAATGTTCGGGACTACTTCAAGTATTGTCCTCTATCTTTAGTAATATGTTTAGTTTGCTTTGAGGACAAGGCTAGCTGCAATATGTTTTGAAGTTTCAAATTATACCACTACGTTTAATTCAATAGTATTACGATGGTATTTCTTCCAGGAAGTTCGGGCCTGTGATCAATGTCTACATTCCAAATGAGCCAGAGAAGCGCACTTTCGGTTTTGTGACATTCCAAAATGCTGGGACAGTTGGGCTCGTCTTATCAAAGGGAACATCTCACTCCATCTGTGGAGCAGAAGTTAGAGTCAAGCCTTGCTTGCCAACCAAACTAGAGCAAAGGTCAGTTGTCTAACTTCGTTCTTTCTTTTGTTGATTGCTTCTCACATCTTTTGAATTACCCTACGATGTAAACCTACTGTTGTTTTCGTTCAAACGATAGCTAATTTATGTTTACAAACTTTGCTGTTAAGCTCCTGTTTGGATGAGGGAGTTGGACTCAAATCCTTAGTGAGTACATGCTAACAATTCCCAAATCAATCCCTCTGTGTCCTGGCAAGCAGCTGGGTGCGCCTCTTTTTTAGTGGGGTTATGTCACGGTGTTCTGCTAATTGTGGGATTAGAGTTTGATGTGTTCTTGTTTGTTCTGAGGTCCAAACTTGCCACATTGTACTCTCCCTTTTCTGATCTTCATATAGTATGGCTGGCAAAAGATCAAATCCCTCTCATCCAAGGACTTGCACAAAATCTTACAATTCCATAAGTGCTTTCTTGAGGATTTTAAAACTAGTTACTAGCTGAAGATTCTTTCTGGAAGTCAATTTCAGAGTTCTTGAGAGGTGGTTGTTAGTCAAAATATGGTCTAAGGCCGGGGCCTTCATTTGCATGACAGTGGTTGGCGGTTACTAATTTGATTTTTAGAAATCATCGTTGGTCTAGGATATCAGTTTCATGCTTTTATGTTATCATGCACTCATGTGTGCTTCCTATTGATAACTCTACGCATTTGGTTACTGATTTGAAGTGTATTGTCAATTTGTGCATTCTGTTCCACATGTATTGTCTTCTACCTTTTCTGGCTGTACTTAAGTTGCAGATTGAATGTTTTCAGTAATTATAGCTACACCTTAAACAAGTCCCTACAAAGTAGACGTTTACCTTTTGGAGGGCATGGAAATAGTTTATTTCGCTGTACGTTTAAGTCCCATGAGACAGTTGTTTACTGATTTTATGGATGGGAATTATATTGCTTGTGATGCACTAATATTTTTAGCTTATACTTTATGCAATCGTTTTTCTCTGGGTATTTACAAATTCAAAGATGCACTAATATGTTACCGATGCAGGAATCTTGCTCAGAAAAACGACCATTTTGACAATGTTGCAAACAGGACATCATGTGCCAATGCCATTGAAGGTCACTCTGGTGTGTAAATAATGCCCATCCTTGCCTTTGTCTTGCATCACTTCTAAATAAGTTCCAGACCTACTGTTGTGATTCTATATTTTGAATTAAGTCATTTCCTTTGTTATCTCTGATAGGAGAAAAATTGCTGAGTTACGATGAATTATCCCAGGATTTACTGAAACTTCAGCTTAGTGAGAAAAGCAGTATTACTAATACTATCGCACCAGAAATTGATTCACCGCTAACACATAACCTCTCTGAGATGGAAACAGAATCTCCGGAAGGTATTCATGTGGAATTTCCCTTGTCCATATTCATCCATTGTTTTTGGTCGAACTGTCATAGTTTTTATATTAGTAAGACCTACTTGATTCTGTGATGTTTTAGGTGATGATGCAACAAAAGAATCAAACGTGGATGAATCTTCAGAATTGCCAGCTATGTGAGTAATGAGTATTCCTGTTTCTATTTGTAGATTCAACGGTATTATTTCAACCTGTAGAACGTTATTCTTCATTGCTTCTGGGAACGTTATTCTTTATGCAACATAGAAACAAGTTAACGCAATTAAGACTTTCATAATATTATTCCTGAGAAAGATCAAGATATGTTGGAAAATTGGAGCACTTCTTATGCTGCTGCACAGTTGTACATCTGTAATGTAGTGTGGCATTTTATTATTTGTGCAGCATAAAAACTTATTAGTCAATGCAATGAAGACTCCCATCTTATTATTCTTGCTAGAGAACAAAATATGTTGGAAGTGTACTTCAGATGCTTTGTGCGTTTGAATGTATAGTAGCAACAGCCGTCGTATTTCCTATTTTACTTGATATATATCGTGTTTTGCCCCCAGCTAATTGATCTGGTTGTAACATCTGGCTTATGCCAACTGTTTTGCAGGAAGTACTATCTTCCACATGACCTATTTAGTGAGAAGCAGTGAAGCAGCACCTGTATGACTTTGCTAGTTCCAAGCAACCTAGCCCGTCAACAAAAGGGAAAGTTTCTGTACAGTGGATCGGAGGCATGTTTCTTAGTTGATTGACTTTGGCGTCATACTGAAGTCGTTAGGATCTACTACTACACATAAACATGGTTAAGAGCAGTTGATACTAATGCTGAAACAGCTTAGTGCACATAAGAGTGTAGTCATGCAATCCAGTCTGGATGGCAATCATACATGTATGCTTCTTTCTGTGACAAGAATGAAACTGTTTTGCTATGTTCCGTTATTTTTAGGGGGCTTGATTACCTGTTTTTTGACAAGGTGGTTGAATGCCTATTGCGTATAGATTTGCTCAGATATGTGGGTTAGACCGGTTGCTTCTTATTAGCATTGTATTATGTAGTATATAATTGTTCTGATAATTGGGAAGTGTTTAAACCTATTCCTTAACATAAGAATTTATTTTGTGCTTTGAGTAGAGCATCTAGGAGTATATTTCAAAAGAAAAAAAAAAGGAAGAGTAGAGGCATCTAAACTTAGATTTTGTAAAAACGGGGTGACTGAATTTGCACAGTGGAGTGTTGTTCTGGAATGCTAGAATGAGTCCTGCAGCATGTCATACATGAGAATTGGTTTAGTTTGTTTGTGATGCCATTCTGCAATGTATGCTGAAAGATACACTAGATGGAAAATATTTTTATTTTCTTTTAAGGGGAAAATGACCTTGTTGGAGAAGATACTGAATAACATTATAAGTGATGCTACTGAAGGTTTCTTTGGTTCTAAATTCTAATGCTGACCTCGGTTTCATGCATGGTTGCATCTCTTGCATATGTTGAACATGCTGATCTTCTCTTCCACCAACTAAGGAACCGGTCTGGTAGATTCTAGAACACAGTGCTAGGAAAGTAGGAATTGATCATTCAGCCAATGAAATTCCCTATGCTAGGGATGCAGACCCTCTTTGTTCGACTGCAAGCACTGAACAGGGTTTACAAAATCATTCGATCATCAAAAACTGCTCCGAGTGTTTTTGTTAATAATCACGATTACCGCTTGACTACTGATGCAAAATTCAAAAAAAATTTGTAACAAAGTTGATTTTTTAAAAACCATACCGAAAGTAGCCGCATTTCACAAAGGATATCAGTCGAATTTTGGGCTTCTTAACGGGCCTCGAGTGAGAGTTTAGGCTGGTTAACGGGCTTTGGAATTCACTTGTGGACCCGTTTGTCTTTTGGGTTCTTTTTCTTATTTGTTTTCTGTAAATAAACCAGAGCTGTCAGATTTATGGCAGTAGATTTTCAAATTTAGTATTGATCAAACGATTGATTTTTTAATTCTATCAAACAATAATGCTAGTCGTTGGATGAAACTTTGAGATTCGGAACAGGAGAAGCGAGTTTCAAGTTGCACTTTCAACTTATTATAGTTGCCATTATCGATTTACGTAACTTTAATTATAAATTTGTACAACTCAGTTATAAATATGTGCAACTACATCTAACGGTTTATATCTTGGTCTTTGGATAAAAAATCGTTTGATATATTTATTTTTTTCAAACATTTGATCAATAGACGGTCCCCTAGATTTTCTATCAAATTCTGTTTAGATAGTCCCATAAATTATTGCTGTAATATATGTTTGAATGTTATTACCATAAATGACCAACTAACAAAAGGTCGACACGAAAGAGATCCATACCAGAAAATTAGCACACTAATTGGCACAACTCCTAATTTTGTCAATAAAAAAGAAGATTAAATAAAAAAACTGGTGCCTTCTTTCATCATCCAAAAGATAAAATACTTCAGGAAAATTGTCCAGTAGCAGTTTCATCATACTAATAATAAGCCTACCAACTATTTCGTCCATTCTAAAAATGATTTCAAAAATCATCTTTGCTCGTCATATCGGTACATGTAGTGTGGTGGGAGTGCGTGAGCTGGTAGAACCCAACGGCGCGGCTTGAAAGCGCGCAGATGTGTCCAACTAATGAGGTGCGTGCAATGGGGAAGGAAAATAAATAAAGAAATGAAAAAAGACCTATTTTATTTTTTTAAAAAAAGAGTCCAGGTAAAATTGATGCAAACAAAATTTTACATGAAAATAAAAGGCAGAAAAAAATAAAAAGGAAAGATATAATACAAAAGATTTTGTTAGGACAATTGAAAATTTAAAAAAAGAAAAGGAAGAAATAGAAAATAGGTAAAAACATTAGGACAAACCTTTTTCATAATGTGAAGGATTTTGCTAGAATAGTTGGATCTCTGAATAATACCATCTAATACATCCTCTATTTCTAAACAGTTACAACCCACTAACTACATTAATTTGCTATAAAGGAGCTCCCATATTTAGCCATGTCGTCAAACCATGTCAGCCATTGGATCAAATTGTTTGTAAGATATTATCCATTAGATCGTTGTTTCTCAATGAAAGAGTTGTGAAGTCCCGCTACAACATGCGCGGTATCCACTAATTTAAACAAAAATTTGAGACATTATGTTGATGTTGCAAAAAAAAACCCAGTAAAATTCATAATCCTTATACCATTTCATTTAAAATATGTATTTCCTACTCATCTATAATTTCTAAGAGATTCTTTTCAACTGTTTTAGAAATTTGTTTTATGAAAAATGCAATAATTAAAAGATACGAACTACACCATCAAATCTACTTTAAATCTTAAAAGGAAAAACACCATCAATACATGCCACATCTCACAAAGTTAGCAAGACTAAAAAAAATATCAACACCTATTTTATGTATTGCTGAGTGGTAGAAATACAGTTCAATTATGGGTTTACACCCAAAAAGGAAAAATTATTAGGATTTCTTATTTTCCAAACTACAATGTATTTTGCTGCCTATAATATCGATAGTAGGATATTGTAAATCTTTAGAATGATACTATATCTACTACAAGTTGCATAAAAAAACTAGCAATTAAAATATAAGATGCTCTACTCAAGTATTTTCTTTACACATGCATATACGAGCTAACTAGCGAGTGCTAATGGGCTCACCAATTTTCTAGTTTACCTAAAAGGAAAAGGTCCACTTTACGTCTGTCGGAGGAGGGAACTCCAATCGCGGGGAGTTTGGGGACCCCCTTTGAGATTCGGCCAGGGGAGTTATTCACAGGACGACTGCGGCGTCTGGTCGATAATAGATGCTCGGGCCCCGGGGGCCCGGGCTGAGATGACACACAAGGGAGGCAGAAGAAGTAGACAGGTTCAGGCCGCGCGGAGGCGTAATACCCTACTCCTGTGTGTATTTGCTATGTGGGAGATGAATGTGGTTTGCTCTTACAAGGTGTTCTTCATGGGTGCCCAGGAGCCAGCCCTCGCTTGGGGACTAAGTCTCTCTAGAAGCTCAACACCTCCAGAAGCCTCCCTCCGGGAAGAGAGAGCCGGAGCGAGCGAGAGAGCCGGCCTCTGGAACCGGGGATCCTCTTTCTGCTTGGCATGGATCCTCCTTTCATAGTCTAAGGGGAGTCCATAGTGCCTAGCTCACATGTGAGGAGAAAGCTTTTCTAGGTATGATATGTCTTGTCGTGCACGTCCGCCTGCTGAGCCACGCCGGAGTTGGTTTGGCACGTCTGGTCATCATGTCGCTCGGTTGCTGCGGGCGGCTAGGTCGTAAAGATGTGACAGTGCACGCCACCGCTGCCAGAGAGTGGAAAACTGAAGCCCTCTTAGTCAAAAGTTCTCTAACTGCACAGGGAGCCGGCCCACGGGGGGCCGTTACGCGTGGCAGAGCGGGCGACAGGGGTGACGCCATTAATGTGGGTGGTTGGAACAGTTGATCCCCTTGAGTCAAGCTCGGGCCCGGGGCAGAGAGCTCGTCGAGCCCTCCGCGCGTACAAGGCGCCGAGTTCCTCGGGGACGAAATTGTGGGCCCCGGGCCCGGGAATGCTCCAGTAATGTGCCCCGGGGACGCGACCCGGGGCGGGAGCTGTGGGTCCCGGGACCGGGGGGTGAGGCCCGGGCATGGGAAGTCCCAGTAATGTGCCCCGGGGACGTGACCCGGGGCTGGAGCTGTGGGTCCCGGGACCGGGGGGCGAGGCCCGGGCACGGGAAGTCCCAGTAATGTGCCCCGGGGACGTGACTCAGGGCTAATGTTCCCGGGGACATGCCCCGGGACCGAGGAGGTGGCTCCCGGGACCGGGGGGCGAGGCCCGGGCACGGGAAGGTCCCCGGGACGCGGGGCCCGAGGCGGTGGCTGTGAGCCGTCGTCGCGACTCGCCCGGGGAGTGCGCACCCAGGCCAAGGCAGTGCTCGTGCCCAGGTACTTAGCGGGAAAATGGTTGTAGCCAGCCATCACCGGTGCAGAATGTGGGCCCCGGAGGAACTGACGTGGCCGAAGATCCACGCGTCCCCGGGGTATGTGGGGCCCCTAGTCCCGTTTCGCCGACAACGTCCCTCAACTATAGATCGAGTTTCATTCACATCCCTCAACCACAAAACCGGGTATAGGGTATCCACTAACTATCAAAACCAGTGCAAATCAAGTCTCTTGCAGTTTGGACGACGATTTTGTCCTACGTGACGCATATATGGCATTCCAGTCAACAGTTTTGTTTGACGTGGCATATTTGACTTGGTCCACATGTGATGACATAGTACTTACGTGGCAATTCTACAATAAAAAATAAAAAAACACGGGGCTCATGAAACAAGCTGAAATTTTATTAAATCATAAATATGTAGTTATACATTTAATTGTTCTTAGAGGAAAAAAACAAACTATACACAGGTAGACACACAACTTAGCTTCACATACACTAGGGTACATTTTGATGAATAAGTTAGAATCCAGATACTTTAGAATGTATAGACACACAACTAGTTTCATGCTAGCTGCAATTACTGTCAAACCCATAATCTATAGGTGGCCAAGTGGGCTGTGCCGAAATAGTCTGGCCCGAGCATGATGCTACAGTAAACATGCCAGGCCGGCCATGGCACGGTTGCCGTTGGGCCGTGCTATGCCCGGCACGGCACGGGTGGCCAATCACGCGCTGACACGTGTCCTCCAAAGGCTAATTTAACGACTGTTTTTTGAATTTAGACTTTGGAGGACCAAAAAAATCTAAAAAAATCCAAAAAATATGAAATTTTTTCCTATAAATAGGGCAACCACCCCAACATCCTTGCTCATCCAAACCTCTCATCTTGTGCTAGTTTGTGAATTGTGAGTTTGTGTTCTAGTTTTAATTTTTGATTTAGATAAATTTTGTCTAAAAAGCAAAAATATTTTGGGGAAGCCTCCACTACTCCACTCCTCCTGCAAGGTAAAAAAATTTCTGAATTTCATTATTTGTCTGTATTATTTATTCGGTATATGAATTAATTTTCTAAATTTATATTTTAGGATGGATTCGAACTACCCGTCGTTCCAATTAAGCGACTTCGACCCGAACTACATGCCGACCCAAACATCGAGCAAGATGGCTCCGGGTCGGCTCCTACACCGCAAGGATAGCCTGAAGAAGTACATGCGGCTTCGGAAGGATTAGGAACTATGTGTGGGAGCGTATCGACGGCCACCGGCTCAAAGAGATCAAGAACTTCCACCACCTGGCAATATTTTGATGAGATCAAGGGGACACTCGCTAGGAGGTAACGTGGGCGAAATGTATAATTTGCAAAACTAAACTATCTGAAAAATCTTCTAGTGGAACAGGACATTTGAAGCGGCATGCTGAGGCCTGTGAAAAAGAAGCAATGATACCAACTACGACAGCAGCAACTGCTACTAAATCCTGATGGTATGGTACGTACATGGGAATATGATCCTCAGGTAGTGTGAGAATCCCTTACTCATTTAATTGCTAGACAGGATTTACCCTTAAACTTTGGTGAGTTTACTACATTTGAGACTTACATTAAAACTTCTCATAATCCTAGGTTTCAATCTGTTAGGAGACAGACCACAACCAGTGACTTGGTGAATGTTTATAACCAAGGCTGGGACACACTTGAGGAATTATTTGCTACATGCACCTTTCTGTTAGTATCATCTCTGATATCTGGAGTGGTAGGGCTAAAAAGGACTATATTAGTATAGTTGCTCCTTTTGTTGATGATAACTAAGAACTACAAAAAAGAGTAGTAGCCTTAAAATTAATTGATTAAAATTAATTAATTGCTACATACTGCTGATAATATTGCTGAAAGAATTTCTAGAGTTTGTGAGGAATTTGGCCTCATAAATAAAATCTTTGCAGTAACATTAGATAATACAGCTGTAAATTCCAAAGCAATGGAAATTCTGCAGCCTTTATTCTATGTTTATGCTGAATCATTTCTTTTACATCAACGTTGTGTATGACATGCTATTAATCTTGTAGTTAAATCTAGGTTTAAGAGAGTAAGTGCATATGTTGATTCCATCCATGAAGCCATAACATGGTTGAATGGTTCTATCCTCGACTTGCGACCTTCAAACAATTCTGCATCGCTTTGGAGAAGCGTCCACGCAAGTTCCAAACGGATACAGACCATCGATGGAATTCGATTTATTTAATTTTAAAGCATGTGTTACCTTACAAAGATTTACTAACTATTTTTTTTCAATCCAAAAATGTTGTTACCAGTGACAGGCAATCGCTACTGACAGAATAATCTTGGCATGTTGTCAAAAGGTTGTATTACTTTGTTAAAACATTGTATGATGCAATTGTTACTTTATCTGATTTTACTATCCAACTGCTAATTTAATTTTGTATAAAATTTTTGAGATTTCCACTTTATTGCGAGAATATGAAGATGACCAGCTACTAGGACTTATAGTATTTCATATGAAATAGAAATATCTTAAATACTGGAAGAAAATTCCTTACTTATATGCTTTTGCATTTATTCTTGATCCTAGTGGTAAAATGCAGGGATTCCTTAATATTTTGAATCTTATTGGGGACGCAATGAATATTGATTATACTAACTATTATTCTGATGCTAAGACTAAATTGTATGAAGTATTTCAAAAGTATGAAAATAAGTTTCAGGGAGTTCCTGTGCAAAGAGCCCCACCTGTCCCTGTACCAGGTAAGAAGAAATTATAGCGGGGCCGAATTTGGGGTGGTGGTTCCTCTTCTAGCACTAGTGGTGGAAGTTCGGCCACCGCAAGTACTGCCCATGCTTCGCATGACGCCCAGGAGCTGTCCTCCTACTTGGACAGCGACTCCATCAAACAGGAAGATCTCAACGTGCTCGGGTGGTGAAACGTTCAAAAGACCCAATATCCCGTGCTCTCAAAATTAGCATGGGATGTGTTCACGGTGCCTGTGTCTACGATATCTTTCGAATTGGCCTTCAGTGTGGGCACCCCGGAAATACATTATAGAGAGTAATTACTATGACAACGCGAAATATCTAGATGGATGGGATCTCGAATAAAAACCAAATAAGTGCGGTAACCATCCATCCTCATCGCAGCCTTGCCATAATATTTACCCATTCATAATACAAATCCAATGCGCCGAATTCAGAAATAAAGAGATATTTGGAGAGTTGATTCACCACTCCGAAATAGCGAAGTGTGCCCGTCAAACTACACAAAGGTACCGACCAAACACGATACATACTTCTGGGGACATGGTCTACGGTTGAATCAACATCCATGCATCTCATCATTTTTAAATTCTTACTAATGTGTGACTAGCCCAGGAAAGCTCTAGTCCCACACGTTCATCTTAGCAAGTAATATCCAATACAGAAGGTATTTAGCTAATTAAACAAAAAGTACAGATACAGATACATATTAACTAATGTTTACATAAGTCTCGGGGGCCAAATAGTAAGCCCATCGGAAGCATGACTACCCAGAAAACCCTCAGGCAACCGCTAAGGGTAAACCCTTAGATATGACCATCCTGATCAACTTGTTCACCCACACATTCATCATACAAATCTTCATCTTCATCTGTGCGTGGATCTATAGGAGCATTCACAAAAATAAAATATAACTCAGTACGCAAGGTACTGACAAGGCCACAATCAAACCTAACTATACATGTGAGCTGTAATCAAGGTAAAGGCTGTATGAAGAGGCTCAGTTTTATTGCATAAATCCAATTTTATTTCGCAACAATTTAAAAGAGGGATTCGTAAATCAAATTGCATCCTAGGCTAGCAGAATAATATCATGGCATCATTTTGCATAGATAACTACTTCACCGCCCTCCTTGGCAGCAAGACTATAATACAACTTAATAATCCAATTCCATTTCATCAATCACCAAGTATAGATCAGTATAAATCTTCACCCAACCATCCCATTCCATAAAGCATTTTAAAAACATAAATCTATACTCAATAGACACAACCATGCCGCTCATGACCGTGAGCACGGCTAACCGATTAGTTTTTACTCTGTAGAGTTTATACAACTTTACCCACATGATATGATCGCTCTAGTTTGTCCGGTACCCATCGGTACCACCACACTGTATACATTGAATGCGGTTTAGAGGTCACAACACAGCTTTTAAATTACCTAACATTTAGCCTTGCACCAGCACGAGGTGTGTTACTCCACATCGGGGTGCTACCCCAATGCCATAGGTGGCAGGCCCACGCCTTAACCTAACACCGTGGCGGCAGCCTACCTGGCTCCCCACGAGGCACACAACGTTATATTGGACAAACTTAGACGCCTATTCCGTTATGGGACATAGGTAGTTCCTCTGAACAGCCCTACGATCTGTTATAGGCACTGCACATACTACTCTGCCTACTAGAATGCAAGGCTAAACATTAAGCAACTTAATCCACTATGGCTATCCCATACTAGCACATGTGGTTGTACTGTTTAACATGAGAAATGGCACTGAGTTCGGTCCTTAAGCAACCCAGGCAAACACTCCCCCTATCGATACACAACTATCACATATGTGTACCACTTGCTTGCCCAAGTTTTAAAATGGTTTTCCTTCAGTTTTAGTTCACAAATATCATAAACATTCATCTCTGATCAGAAGTAAATAAATTCCCATTTCAAACGTAATTAGATGGCCATGACTTATTTTGTAAGTAGCTAGGGATGTCTAAGCATATATACAAGTATATACCTTATAGCAAGCACTTAACAAGTACTTCTATCCATCCTAACGTTACAAGTAGTAGATTATCAACATTTTAATGTGGGTTATGCAGAAAAAGGGATTAACTATCATTGCCCACAATCTATATAATATACATAGCAAAATAACGATGCAAGTTAAAATAAAATCATTGATAATTCCAAAATTTAGGAGCAATATGTTCAAAGGTAGTGGGATTCTTGCCTTGGTTCAGGTTTGCCTCAGGTTTCTCAATGAATTCTACCTCCTCAAACTCCAAAGGCTCTTCTTCTAATTTTAAAATTTAAAGTTAAAGCAAAGTCAATAAATAATGCAAAAATGTAAAATGCTCTAATATGCATGATTTTTGTGCAGTGATTTGGTACTGGTTTCAGATACTTCTTGGTGAAATTATTTTTATTTTTGCGCTTACCATCTGTGAGATATGATTTTTACAAGTTGTATGTGTCATTTTGAGAGTATAAAATGTACTGACTATCTGTGACTTAATTATGTGCAAAATGAGTTCATAAATGAAAAGTATACATTTTTCTATAAATTACAAATTTGGTTTGACATTTTTCTGAGCTAGGAAGATTTTCTTATGAATTTTCTAGTTAAAGTTCATTTTTACCCTTTTTTTTCTATTCCCATAATTTTTAGGCAAGTTTACTGTACAGAGAGTGCCACTTTTTAGTTCACCAGATTGTAGAGAATAAAATTATCAGTCAAACAAAACTGGTTTCACTTATTTCCAGTTTTCAGCATGTGTTCATAGTAATTTTTGTTAAGAGTCCCTAAGGTTTTCTCTATTTAGACACAGGTCCTCGCTACAGCTCTCTGTGAGAGGAAAATATATAACACGAACCCTGAGCTTTTCAAAATATTACAGAGAAGTCCATCTTCTTCTCCAACGAGCAGAGACAGGGCAGCGCCATGGCTGAGCTCGATCTCGAGCTCGCCGGCAGCAAACGGCGGCCCAGATGGGGGCGAGGTTAAAAGAGAAAATGTAGAGCATGTCTTTGCGATTCCATTCCTCTAATTCTCCTGGCTGGTGGTGGCCGGAGATGGCCAGAAACTCGCCGACAGTGAAGAGAAGTGGCGGCGAGCTCGGGCTACTCGTGCATGTGGCAATGCGGCAAGGAGAAGACTTAGGTAAGGCATGCAAAGGCCTCAACAAAGTACGCTGGTGCTCACCGACAGGTCGCGCCTGGTGGACGAGCTCCGGTGAGGTAGGAACGACGCTGGCAGCGGTGGAGAGCTCCGGCGGCGGCAGTACTGCAATAGCGGCTCTGATCTGTTGCATGCATGTTCAAAGCATCACATGCATGAGGTAGAACATCGCCTAGGGTTGCTACCACTGCAAGGAATCGATGGATGACTCACCGGGTGGACGGGAATCAACGGTGGAGGCGCTCGGTCGAAGTTGGAGAAGACGACGTCGATCTCCCTCCTCGGTTAACCGATCTAGGTGGTTCTTGGGGCGTTTTAAAGCTGGAAGGGAGATGACTCCAGTGGCGCAGCAGCTCGGCAGGCGGAGGTCCCACGCAGCGGGAAACGCCAACAAGATGGCATGGCTGGGCGACGATGACGTCGCGGCCGTGCTCCCGGGCTCTGTGGCGAGGCCGTGTTCCCGGCGAACAGCTGCAGAGAATGAAGTGGGATCAACACAGCAGCTTAGGCATGCTAAGGAGGGCTTGGAACGTGGAAAAGAAAATGGTGACGATGACTTGACGAGCGGCGGCAACACCTTCTTCTCCACGGCCGTCAGGAGGACGGAGGGCGTGGAGGACGAGCAGGAGCTCTCTCCCTGGGTTTGTCCGGCGTTGGGGAGGTGTGGAGTGATGGCGAGCTGGCTGGATGGAGGTAGAGGCCGAGATGAGGTGATCGACTCGTCGACACGTCGCGGCCACGCGTCGAGCACGAACTGCGGCCGGTCTGGCTTGTTTCCATGAGAGCTGAGGGTGGACCGGGGTGGGGGCAAGCCAAGGCCAATGCCATGTGGGTCCAGAGGCGTTACAGCCAGGGGCGGATCTACAGTAGGGGCATGGGGGTACAGCTGTCCCCCCAAAATTTCTGAAAAAAAACAAGTACATATACTCTTTAATACCTTGTATATGTATAATACATAGCTAAATACAATTGCTAGCCTGCTCAGCCCATACAACAGCCCCAACACTCTAAATTCGTTGCTTTCTAGGCCCAACAACAGCCCAGTTACAAACTGTACAGCACGTATTTGTTGATGTATAATTGCCGATCTGCCGAAAACGAAACGACGCGGCGGCGGCACAGCTCCTTCCTCAACCCCGCCGCTGGAAAGACGGGGTAAAATTCAGTGTTGTTCTATTTCGATCAATCATTAGACATTCAGTAATCAATAGTTCTAGTTTAGGGAATTCCTCTTCTAATTTGACCAATTATTGCAGACTGAAGAACATCAAGGATCAAGCAGCATGAAGAGGAATAACAATCTTGCATCTCTATGGAATGCTCATGCTCAGAAACAGAAAGCACAAAAGGTGTCTTCTTCCACTCCAAATCAACTCATTGTTCATGATCAGCAAGCAGGACCTGAAATTTCTTGTGAGGAAGAAATACACGAGACGCAGGAGATGGAAGATCAAGAAGCAAGACCTGAAAATCCTAGTGACGAAGAAATACATGGGGCACAAGAGGTAGAAGAGGGAGTTTATGATGTTGATCGTCTTCCCCATGATCCTGGAAAGAGGATCCCCGTCATCCAATATTCTGCAAATGAGCAAGATGCAGTGAGAAGAGGATATATTGCAAAAGGGCCATGCCAGCCAAGGACATATAATTTTCCACAACGAAAAATTGGTGGTAAGCGCCGCTTTCCTGTTAGATGGTTTGACAAGTATGTTTGGCTTGAGTACAGTGTGGAAAAGGATGCTGCCTTCTGCTTTGTTTGTTATTTGTTTGCGGATACAACTAATTATGTTGGTGGTGATGCTTTTGTGAATAGAGGGTTTAGAAAATGGAACCAGCCTGAAAAACTTGACTTGCATGTTGGAGGCATTACAAGCACCCACAATGAAGCCCTTGAAAAATTTAATAATTTCATTAGGCCAAAAACATCAATAGCAAGTACTTGCATTAAGCACACCACAGAAGAAAAGGTTAAATATAAGGCTCGCTTAACCTACTCAATTGGTTGTGTGAGGTTTCTTTTGCGTCAAGGGCTGTCTTGTCGGGGACATGATGAAAGTGACACATCTAGCAATATGGGAAATTTTAAGGAACTCCTAAAATGGTCGGGTGAAATGTTTGAAGATGTTAGAAAGGTTACTTTACAGAATGCTCCCAAGAATTGTCAGATGACTGCCCATTCCATACAAACAGATATCATTAATTGTTGTGCCAAAGAAACTAGCAAACTTGTCATTGAAGATCTTGGAGATGACTACTTTTCTATACTTGCTGATGAATCTAGTGATGTTTACCAAAAGGAACAGTTAGCTCTTTGCATAAGGTATGTTGACAAAAAAGGGAGGGTTACAGAAAGATTCCTTGGTATTGTTCATGTTCAGGATACTACTTCTTCAACACTAAAAGATGCAATAGTGTCTCTTCTTATGGACCACAAATTGACATTATCTAAATGTCGTGGTCAAGGATATGATGGAGCTAGTAACATGAAGGGGGAAATCAATGGGCTGAAAACAAAAATTATGGATGAATCTCCTTCGGCATACTATATTCATTGCTTTGCGCACCAACTCCAATTGACTCTTGTTGCTGTTGCCAAACAAAATGATGACTGTGTTGCATTTTTTGATTGTGTCACAAATATTTTGAATGTTGTTGGGATTTCTTGTAGAAAGCATCACATGCTTAGAGAAGCCCAGGCACAGCAGGTTTTGGAAGCTTTAGAACTGGGTGAAATTGAAACAGGACAAGATTTAAATCAAGAGATGGGTCTTGGTAGGCCAGGAGATACTCGATGGGGAACTCACTACAAGACTATTTCTCGTATTATTGCTATGTATCCCACACTCTGGAAAGTTCTTGGGAAGATCTCAAAAGATAAATCTCAATCTGAGCGTATAAAAGCTCAAAATTGCTTGACAGTAATTGAGTCGTTTGACTTTATATTCATGGCACACTTATTGCTTACCATATTTGGATATACTAATGAGTTATGCAAGGCTTTGCAAAAAAGGGATCAAGACATTATTAATGCTATTGAACTTGTTGAGATGACTAAGTTTCATTTGCAAGTGCTGCGAGAGGACAGTGAATGGGAAACCTTTCTCAAGGATGTCACATCTTTTTGTGTTAAACATCGAATCACGGTTCCTGATATGGATGGTTTTTATGTGCCTGTGGGGAGACCAAAACGTTACTTTGTGAAAGTAAAGAATCTTCATCGGTTCCATGTTGAAATGTTTCTAACTGTCATTGATATGCAACTCCAAGAGCTCAATAGCAGGTGTGATAATTACCTTGCTTATTATTTTATTATTGTTCATCTTTTTTTGTTTTATCCGTTCATAATAATTTATTTTCTCCTTACTGGGGCAGGTTTGATAAAGTTAATACAGAGCTTCTTGTTTGCATGGCTGCTCTGAATCCAGCTAATTCATTTGCTTCTTTTGACAAAGATAAACTTATTAAACTTGCAAAGTTTTATCCTCAAGATTTTACAAGTACAGATTTGGTCCAACTATCTTCGCAACTTAATATGTTTATTGTTGATGTGCGTAATGACACAAGGTTTCAACAAGTGAAGAATCTTAATGAGCTCTCTATCAAACTAGTTGAGACAAAGAAGCACGATCGCTTTAAACTTGTTTATTTATTGCTGAAATTGGTCCTCATCCTCCCTGTTGCTACTGCAAGTGTTGAAAGAGTATTTTCAGCAATGAACTATGTGAAGACCAAGCTTCGAAATAAGATGGGTGATCAATACTTAAATGATTGTTTGGTCACATTTATTGAGCGTGACTTTTTTCGACGTGTAAGCAATGAAGATATCATTAAACGCTTTCAAGCCATGGCAGAACGGCATGTGAAACTTTAGGTGAAAATTTGTATTAGAATTATGGAAAGTTGGAAACATGTAACTTGTTCCATCTATATATAATCGTAACTATTTTATCATTGTTTAGTGATCTAATTATGTCATGTCCATATTAGTGAACTATATCGTTTTCATTCGTACCCCCATGATTGAAATCCTAGATCCGCCACTGATGCCATACTACCCAAATTGCAAGAGGTACCAAATTCTGAAGGCTAGTCGTCTTGATTCACTTCGGGTCTTCGGCTACCAAATTCCCGGAGGTGTTCTAATCCAAGATACTGTAGGTCACAAATTGTTGGTCAGTAAATCCAACGGTGCTTCTCCTGATCCTGAAGAGCATTGCTGGTCTGCTACTTCTCACTTTAAAAAATTGTGCCACAAATTCATGTTCTCCAAATACTTGTAAGTTGTAGGTCAGCCGCTTAACATCAGAGTTCAGAAAGGTTGTACTGACAAGAAACTTGCCATCTATGCATGATGTAACAGACTGGAGTTGCAGAATAAATAACAGAGTTGTCCTTAGAAGTGCTTGATTTTATGTTGTTCAGATATGAGACATCTCTAGGATGCTTCATATATACTTCGTGCAGCTTACAAAAAGGAAAGAAGAGTTGTTACATGAAATAGTTGTACTTACACACATGAAAGTTACTCATAGTTTAGTCCAGTGTATTGTTTCTTCAAGTAGGTATTTACTTCACTCTTTATTCTTTAATAATTCCACAAACAGATGGATCATTTCACTTGCTGCCACCTAGCGAATTATGCTTGCTATCCAGACCCTTGCTAGCTGAAACACAAATAGCCAATTGGCCATCACGATCAATATCTGACCTAATATATTTGGGTTGCATATAATTGGCATTCCTATCAAAATATGCATAACGATTAAGATAACAGATGGATCAAAATATCAAATTGTTTGAAGACATTTCCACAAGCACTTTATAAGCATTTTCCTGGTACTCATAGATATATATATATATATATATTGGGCTTGGGCACCGATTTTTGAGCTGGTGTTATCATCTTCTGTTTCAATCTTCATTGGCCAAGCATTTCAAAACAAATGAAGAGTTAGCAATCCAAAATCAAAGAAGCAATCATAATAGATTTGTTGGTGAAGGAATCATTTGATTAATTGATTTTCTCACCTGATAATATACCTCTTCATCACTGCATCAAGATCCACATCCGATCTCCCACACTAGTGGGAGACGCGGCATGACTGAGGCAGATCGGGCCACGACAGAGTGAAGGTGGTGGCGCCTTGACTGAGACCGGGACCTGGCGGATTGGATGGCATGCGGGCGGAGTGGAGTAAGGATCTTGTTTTGCCCAGATCAAAACTCAAGCTGCCATTGACTATTGATCAGCCTCAATAGTTGGAGGATACTGCATTGATCTGGAATAAGATGATTTTAATGAGCATACAGGGTAAAATAACACAGATGCGTCCCTTTTCTAAATTATCATAGAGTAACAAACAAATTGGTAAACCGAAGAGGAAAACCAAGGAAGAGAAAGGGAAAACTCGCATCTACCTTCCTGAATATGACTGTTGGTAAATTGATCCTGGGCGCATCCAATCTGGGGCTGGCCGGAGAAGTTGTGGAGCGTCGTTCCTAGGACGGCGCCGTGGGCCGCCTTCCCGCGTGAGCACGGCTGTAGGCGCAGTTGGGAAGGGGCAGTGGGAGCGACGGGGTCGGCGGCGCGATCGGCGGCAGAGGCGAGCCGTGAAAAGCTTGGATTGTGGCGGAGGCAGGGCGAGGGGGTCGGCGGCACCGGAGGCGGAGGCTGCGGTGGAGCGGCGCTTCGACGGGGCACAGGGATCTGGTGGCGAGGCCTGCGATGGAGTGGCGGCAGTTAGGTTTAGGGGAAGAGCGGAGGGGTCGCGCGGTGAGGGGGGAGTAGGGGTGAGGCTGGCGATCTGGATCGTTTGATCTGCACGGATGATTCTGCACCGTTGGATTTGATGATGATGATGATGACGATGATGAGTGAATTGAGTTGGTGAATTATAGGGTAGATGTATGGATAATTCTCGACCGTTGGATTTGATGATGATGATGGCCATGAGTGAATTAAGTTGATAAATTATAGGATAAATAGTTATGACCAAGAAATGTGCCACATTCATGTCACAATTTTTACCACCATAAAGAAAGCCACAATTCTGATCTAGTCAAGTGTGGTTAATAGAAACACAGTGAAAAGAGTGAGTAAAAAATCCCATCTAATGAGCTTGTGACACGCACCCATAAAAATAGTGCACAATCCACAAGGAGAGACATGGGCAACAATTCCTACCATAACATAGTGAATAAATAAGATAGGATAACAGTAGTAAGTGTGGTAGATAGGAGGAGAACAACACTCACCTGCAACCAATTAGCACATAGAGCAAACCAACTCCTCTCCATCTTCATCTTCCTTACCCAACCATTCTAAGATTTATAGCCAATCAACCTCAAGATGGTGACGTAGAGCACCATCATCAGCTTAGCTAGGAGGGAAAGGGAAAAGGGAGCTAGCAAGAGGAAGACCTGCCAGTTCGTGTAGGGTTGAATCTACAGTTGAAAATACTTGTGAGCTCGTGGGGATTAGGCAAGCACAAACCAGAAGAAGGAAATAGGTGATTCTCACATGCTACCACAACACCACATCCTTTAGTAAATCAAATCTAAATCATGTCCACACCTAAGAGTCTTTTCCTAGCAAGTTAGTTCAGATTTTACTAGAAAAAGAAGGGAGTAGTAATAGCAGAGAAATTGGAAGGGGAGGAAATGGGAGCACCTACCTCAAATTAGGCACTCGGTGGCATCAAGCCTCGAGGGCGCCAACCATGGCAGTGTGCCTGAAACTCCGGGGCGTGAGCTCCATCCTAGGCATGGGGATTCACCCCTTGGAGCTGTGGCCTGGGGAGGACATGGGTATACAGTAGGAGAGTCACCGGCTTGGGCGCTCGGGGTTGGTGGCGGCGGCATGGCAGCAGCAGTAGGTTTATAGTGGGGATTTAGGGAGGAAGAAGATAGAAATTAGCAGTAGCCTGTAGCAGAAAAGAAGAAGAGGAATAGCTAACTGCCTCATGTCTACACGATAGAGATAATGGTGGGCAAAATTGGTGAGGTTATTGTAACGCCCCGCTTTCAGCGAGATGTTAAACTATATTTTTGCTAAAATCTAGCCGTGAAAATTTCGATCTTTGTGTGCTATGTCATAAGTCATGCCTGGATCTCGATTTGTATTCCTGTCTTTGATCTCGAAATCCCTCCTCTCGAAAACCTCCGTTCCAAAATAATCTCCAGGTTCGAATCGCCGTTATCAAACTTCGTTCCAAAAACCCTATCGGCTTACCCTTTCGCAAATTCAATCTCGACCTTGTTTCAACCCTTTGTAACAGAAACCTAACGACAACCCCCTCGGTTTCTCCCTTAAGAAATCTCCGCTCTGACATCTGAACCGAAGTTCCAAACTCTTGCTTCGATATCCATTCCGCATATCCGAACCGGGACCCAAAAAAAATATTCCTTTTGCAATCCTCCCCGTTATTTTTTCCCTTGTTTTCTCTCTCCCTTAAATCCTCAAATAAAATCCCAAGTTTGGATATGCAATTTGGAATCAACCTTTACTCAACAATCTCTTCCCACCAATATGTATATAGTGTGTGTGTGTGTGTGTGTGTGTGTGTGTGTGTATATATATATATATATATATATATATATCCATACACACAAGTGTATATAAATTCCCCAAATCCCCCGAAGCACCTGTAAATTCAAAATAAAATTTTGAATTTGAATTTGAATCCCCTCCTTAGAATCTCCCTGCAAAAACCCTCGGAAAAGCTCCAATACAAACCCCCTCCAAACATCAAAATTATCCCTTGAAGTTCCCCTCCTTGATTCTCTGTCTCTCCCCGAGTTCAAAAATGCATTTTGAATTCAAATCTCCAATCAAATTCCCAAAAATCCCTCCAAAATCCCCTCTGGAAAATTGATAAATGGCACTGTTCCTATCAGGGCTCCCTTCTCCCCTCCCTTGCGCGGCCCACGGCCCAGCACTGCGCAACCACACACAAGCCGATCGAGCCGCCGGATGGCTACCACGTGCGGCCTGAGCTCCCATGCAGTCATCCAATTCCGCACGTGCAGCTGCCTCACCCTCCACCCAGCGGATCCATGCCATATGGCCGAGCATCGCGACGATCGCCGTCCGATCCTCCCTCATCACCCGCGGACTGTCGTGCCCCTCCGGATGCTTGTCGCGTGTCCCCGAGGCCCGCCGCCGCCCGATGACTACCATGTGCCCCTGAGCCTCACACAGCAGTGGATTTCACCTTCCACAGTGTCTTCTTCAACCCGCCTCCGTCCCGTCGGTGCTCGGAAGCCGTTCGGGCAATTGCCGCCCGGCCTCGCTCGCGCCTTGACAGGGTTTGGGCGCCCCTACCGCCCATTTTTCCCTCCCCACTCCTCCTCTTCTCGCCTTCTTCCCGCCATGGCCGCATGGTCAAAAGGCCACCGCCCTACTCATGTCACTGCGGCCCCGCCCCTGTCCTCCGCCTGTACACAGCATGTCACCGCCGCCCCACCTTGATCGAGCTAGCCCGCGTTCCCACTTCAAATGTGGCCACCCGATACGCCCCCCATCGCATCCATGCCGTCAAGCCAAATTCGTCCCGAGAAGAATCCCGCATCGCGGCGCCATTTCGCTCCTCTCACCTCCATGATTGAGCGAGAGAAATTCCGAGCGTGCCCAAGAGCCCTAGCTACCCTGCCCTCGCCTATCAAAATCCTCTTCGAGACTCACTCCTCCTCCTCTTGCCTTTCGCTCGCCCCGGGAGGCCACCAGTCACCTCGATCCTTGGAGCTCGGCCATCGTCATCGTCGACCGCCTCAGGCATCTCCCTCTCGAGCAGCTGTGAATGCCGCTTCCCCTCCGGCTTCGTCCCTCACCCAGTTCCCATGTGACCCAAGGACGCGGCGCTCCCGAAAATTCATCGAGCTATCTTCACCGCTCCCGATCCCGAACCCCGTCGGTGAGCCCTCTCTCCCGTGCGACCGCGTATGCCTCGGGGTGATTGCTCAGACAACCTTTGGACCTAGCTAAGCCATGCGCTAGCCAAGGCAAACACCTCCCCTGTTCTTCCCCGCCGCCTCACGTCGTAGCTTGCCGCCGCGGATCTTCTCCCTGTGAACCCCCTGGCTGCCAACCCCCTCTCCCCCCCTCCGCGGCCACCGGCCTCTTCCTTTACCCCATTACGCCGCCACGGGCGACCGAAGCCATCGCACCGCCATGGGCGCCTTCCTCTCTTCTCTCCCCTTCGTCTTCGGCCTTCCGCCGCCGAGCGCCGTCTCCCATCCTCGTCCCAATCCAAATCAACCAAAAGTTTCCCATTGACCTCCTCCTCTCTCCGGCGTACCCCCTCGCCCCCAAACGCCGCCGCCCGCCGGAATGGTCTCGCCACCGTCGGCCGTTCGATCCTGCTCAGCGGAGTAGAGCTCTCTCCCCCACGCCCACTGCCATGTGGGCCCCCTCTCTTTGGCTTACACAGACCCCCACTCCCTCTCTCTCCCCTGGCTTGCGGGTCCCAGTGTCCAGTGAGCCACGCCCCTCCACTGGTTCTCTGTTAATGGACCCCACCCGTCATAGACACCCCCTCGGTGAGGCTGACAACCGGGCCCTACTCCTCTTCACCGGCCCACAGCCAATCAATCCCCAGCCTCACTGCCTTGGATTAATTGAGATCTATTTAATGGCACTATTAGTAGTATTAAATAGGATCTTTTTACTGGTCTTTGTGTAGATTTTTGTGTGTTTGTACATAGTAACGGTCACCGGAAATATCGTTCCGGAACAGATTCCGCGACGATTTCTCGAAGACTCATAAAGACCTAGAGCAAGACAAGTCACCTTTGATCAATCGAGCCCATATGTGAACTTTAATTATTTTTGTTTGCGAAATTGCATCGGTGAGCATGCACTGTTCGGTCCTATCTGCGAGTCAGACCGGTGGACCTACCCAACCTTGCTGCATTAAATACTTTCTTGATGATTGAAACACCATGTTCCCTTATAACCACCGCTGTCGTGCCTCGGTATTCATGCACCATTGTACGAGTACTGACGGTCACTCCTTTAAACTTAAAAATTGAGAAACTTCTCGGGTAAAATGTGGTTTTACGAAACGTTTGGAAAACCCGACACCTGGGTCAGTGCCTTGTAAAAGAAAAATGAGTTTCAAAAATGGAGATTCGCGACACAAGGCCGGTCCGGTGTGTGTGATGCCTGTATGGTCGCCTTAAGGACCGATTCCTTCAGAATTTCATCCGAGCATATGACAGTACAACCATATGGGTGATATGGGATAACCCTTGGCTGAGTAACTAGCCGCCCAAGGACGCCTTGCATGACATTGGACTATGGATCATGCGGGAGGGCGTCGGGGATGCCTCCTGGGTTCCTGGCACAGCATGGTCTCATACCTACCCTATTGTTGGTCTCGAGGACCCTTTCAATTGGCATAGGGTAACCTGGGATGGCTCGGGAAATGCCTTATCGCGAAAACCTCTACGTCACCGAATCATACCCAATCAGTGTGAGCTGGTGACTAGAGTAAGTCACGTCGTGTGGGTAAAGTGTACCCCCTCTGCAGAAGTTTAAACTGTTTGAACAACCGTGTCCACGGTCATAGGCAGATGTGAGGTGATTCCTTAGTATAGTTTTATGTTACCCTGTGTTGCAAAATGTGTGTGTAGTTTAGAAACTTTGGAAAGAAAGTGCCATCAAGGATGCTGGAGGTCCGATGAAATGACTTGGTTGTCATGGACAGTAGACTCGAGAAGTCCGAAGAAATGTTTTGGCTCTGAGAGCCGGTTGATGTGAAATATGAGATTGTGAAAACGGGAGAAATAAAGATTGATGCATCTTTCACTCCGATCGGACAGGACTCACCTCGCCCTGATTGTTGAGAAGCACACACTCAGATTCTAAAGGAATTCAAATAAAATAGATTTGTAAAATATCTAGCCTCTCTTTGAAGCCTGCAATAACCACCTAAGTTTCCCTGACTTGCTGAGTACGTAAGTACTCACCCTTACTCTATATATATAGTTCTCTGCCGAGAGCTGGATGCTGAAGCTGCAATGAAGTGAAGATTAGGGTTTCGTCCTGGTTCCCAGCCATTGCCTGTGTGTTGGGACTTAGTCCGCTATTTTCGCTGCTGCTGCGCCTCTATGCTGTTCGTTGCTGTCTCCGGCTTACTCCGAAGCTGTAACGTAAGTTAAAGTATATGTTTATATAATTATTTGAGGTTCTGCAATGATGCATATCTGATTTCCGTGGATACCAATATTGCGTCCTGGGACTGGTATCAGTATCGCGGTTCTGCGGGAAGGCAATTCACGTTGTTTTCCTGCAGCATGCCTTATTTGGTACTATTATACGGCGGTGCCAGATTGGGGTGTGACAGAGATGGTATCAGAGCATAGGTTGGCTCTAGGACCGAAACCCCCTGATAGGATGGCAATATTTGAATACAAAGCTATTTGAGAAAAACTAAGGAGATGTTTTCCTTTTGGTCTAGATTTGCAAAAAATCTTCTTCTGTTTCCCCTGCCCGCATCAAAATCTAGAAGCTAGTTTCGTGTTATGCCTTTCGTCCTGGAACCGGCCTGTCATCATGCTCAGTTGATGAAAGGTGTGTTTCTGCCTAGCAAGTTAATAGATAGCCTTGGGTAATGGTTGACCCTAGAATCGTCGCCCGCTTAGTTGGAGTTGTGGCAAAGCAGTGCGTGTGTGGTGTTATGCTTGGTAGTCCGTGTTTAGGTGTGGGACCAGTTGGGCTGCTGACTGGGACATACCAGCGCTACATCCTGGGACTGGTATCGGTATTGCAGTTTCACGGGAAGACAGTTCGCGCTGTTTTTCTGCAACATGCTCTATTTGGTGCCGTTGTACGGCGGTGCCAGATCAGGGTGTGACAGTTATTTGCTTGATGCACATTAGTAATGTACACAAGGGACTCAAGGCTCTGTAACTCAATGCTCTTCAATTCAAATATAGTTTTAAGTAAATTAGCTAGGACATGCTAATTGGAAAATTTGGTATAATAAAAAATCTACAGATCTCTGAGCACATTTTATTTTATTTTATTTATAGATTATTTATATTTCTAGTATTAAGGATTTAACTAAACCTCGACGGACATGGCGAGATGCACGAAAGGAAATAGAGGCAGAGACGGGTCAGTTGGGAGCGCCGGCTAATTTTGAGCTCAACCACGAGATTCTAGGCAAGTTAACCTTTGATCATGATGATTTGAATTATTTTGCATAAATAATATTTTCTTTTATAGTACTATCACCTTGCATAAAATGAATTTTGCAAATAAGTAAGTCATAGAGATGGATGATGATATATACTGGAGAGGTCAGTTGATGGAGTTACTGATTTTCCAATATTTATTAGGAGGGTAGAGGGTGCCCATGGATGGGATTTGACTGGAGGCGGGACCCTTTATGTATGGTTATAATATAAGGACTAAAATCACTCTCACTTGTATTAGTGTGCTGTATAAAAATCGCATCAACCATATACTCGTCGAAAGGCGAGCTAAGTTTAGTATCTTATTTAGTATCTTATCAAGTCGTTACACTCTATATGGGTACGTAGTAATAGCTTGGGCGATGAAAAACCCAAGACAATGCCGATAAAGTGTATTGATGCGTATATATTAGTGCCGGATGAAGGGGTGTAATGTACGGAAATAATAGAAAGTGCTTTGTGTTCTAAGTATTTACAAATACATGATTTGTAATATTTAGAGTGAATATGGGTAAAGCGATACAAGCCTACGCAGTGCTCAATTAAATCGTGATTCACGCTTGTCTCTTGGATTAGAGGCTACGAGAGCCTATTAGGGTTCTTTCTCATTATGCAAGCAATTAGTAGATTTATATAAATATAATTAAACTTGGACATTTCTCACAAGAATCATATTTTAGAAACTCATATTTGAGAGATAATGATTTAATGGGGTTGTGAAAAATCATGTCTTGTATTCTGTTATTGATGCTTGCTAAGTACTAGTACTCACCCTAGTTATTAACTAATTATACAAAGGACAATCCATCTAGGCAAGTCAATAAAACTAATGAGGGTTTGGAGGACTAGTACTATTCTGCTTAGTGTGCTGAAAGTCCAGAGAATAATGCTTATGACTATTATGTGTATTATCCAGGATGGTATGAGTAGATGTATACATAGTAGTAGTCTTATAGCTATGTCAATAAAGCTAGGACGTTGAAATATGTATGATATCCAGGTACTACTAGTTTGCTTAAAAATTGTAAATGAGAAGACCTGACCCTGTGTAAGATTTTCGTCATGTGTGATATGATATTATGTTATTAGAACCTTCTTGTTATTATTATTCTGCGGCTATCTCTAAGTGAATCATTATTCGCTAAAGCGTGTTACAGCGAATAATAATCCATGACTAGTGACGTCATTTTTTTAATGACGGCACGGGTCATCGCAGCTCACATGTCGGTTACAAGGAATAAAAATAAAAAACCGTACGCCTACATGTCAGCCTCCCTTCTTTCTTCCCCTACAGATGTCCAAATGGGCCGTGCCCCGTCGGGCCGGCCCGGGCACGGTGCTACAGTAACCGTGCCCGGGCCGGCACGGCACGGCCCGTGGACTGTAGCGGGCCGGCACGGGCACGGGCACGGCACGGGGCACGGGCACGGGCACGGGGCGCGGGAACGGGGCACGGGGCACGGCACGGGGCACGGGCCGGCACGGCCCGCCCGGAGGGCGGCGGCGGAGGCCGCGCCGCCGTGGCAGGCGTCTACGGCCGCGGAGGCCGAGGCAGGCGTCGGCGGCCGAGGCCGGGCAGGCGCCCGGGCGAGGAGGCGCCGGCGGAGGGCGCCGGCGGAGGCCGAGGCAGCAGCCGGGAGGAGGCGGGTGCGGGAGGAGGCGGCCGGGAGGAGGCGGCGGAGCCGAGGAGGCCGGGAGGAGGCGGCGGGAGGCCGAGGCGGCGGGAGGAGGCGGAGGAGCCGAGGAGGCGGAGGAGGAGGAGGCGGGAGGAGGCGGAGGAGCCGAGGAGGCGGCGGGAGGCCGAGGTGGAGGAGCCGAGGAGGCGGAGGAGGAGGAGGCGAGGCGGGAGGAGGCGGAGGAGCCGAGGAGGCGGCGGCGGCGGGAGGAGGTGGAGGAGCCGAGGAGGCCGGGAGAGGCCGAGCGGCGGAGGAGGCGGAGGAGCCGAGGAGGCCGGAGGAGGCCGAGGCGGCGGGAGGAGGCGGAGGAGGCGGCGGGAGGCCGAGGTGGAGGAGCCGAGGAGGCGGGGAGGAGGAGGCGAGGCGGGAGGAGGCGGAGGAGCCGAGGAGGAGGCGGAGGAGGAGGCGGAGGAGGCGGAGGAGCCGAGGAGGCGGCGGGAGGCCGAGGCGGCGGGAGGAGGTGGAGGAGCCGAGGAGGCCGGGAGGAGGCCGAGGCAGCGGGAGGAGGCGGAGGGCTGCCGAGGAGCCGAGGAGAGGAGGCCGGGAGGAGGTCGAGGCCGGCCTGGCCGGGTGCGTGCGGGAGGAGGAGGCAGGCGACTGTTGCACTGACATCTGCCCGTTGCTGATGACTTATTTAATGTTGAAACATGTCTTGCCTTACAAAGATATGCTAACTGTTTTCTTGCAGTCCAAGAATGTTGTTACTAGTGACGGGCAACCGCTACTGACAGAACAGTCTTGGCATGTTGTAGAAATGTTTTATTACTTTCTTGAAACATTTTATGATGCAACTGTTACTTTGTCTGGTGTTTACTATCCAACTGCTAATTTAATTTTGCATAAAATTTTTGAGATTGCCACTTTATTAAAAGAATATGAAGATGACTAACTATTAGGATTTGCAGTATATAACATGAAACAAAAATATCTTAAATACTGGAGGAACATTCCATACTTGTATGCTTTTGCATTTATTCTTGATCCTAGGGGTAAAATACGGGGGTTTCTAAATATTTTAAATCTTATTGGGGATACAATGAATATTGATTACACTAACTACTATTCTGATTGTAAGACAAAATTGTATGAAGTATTTCGAAAGTATGAAACTAAGTTTCAGGGAGTTCGCGTGCAAAGAGCCCCACCCGTCCCTGTCCCAGGTAAGAAAAAATTGCAGTGGGGCCGAATTTGGGGTGGTTCCTCTTCTTCTTCGAGCACCGGTGGTGGAAGTTCGGCCGCAGCAAGTCTGCACACGCTTCACTTGAAGCTCTTGAGCTGTCTACCTACTTGGACAGCGACCGATCAACCAGGAAGATCTCAACGTTCTTCAATGGTGGAATGATCACAGACCCAATATCCCGTGCTCTCAAAGCTAGCACGGGATGTGTTCACGGTGCTGTGTCTACGGTATCATCCGAATCGGCCTTCAGTCTTTGCGGAAGAATTATGAGGAGAGAAGAAGAAATCTCCGCAGTGAGGTGGTAGAAATGCTACTTGCGGTTAAAGACTGGGAGCTAGCTAAGGAACGTGCCCAACACACCACGGAGAACCAAGATTTGGCTGAGCAGTTCGAAAATCTTTACCTACAAAATGAGGAACTAGAGTAATCTTTTTTATTTTTAAGTATTGACCTTTAGCTGTACTCTTTTTTCTTTGTCATGGTTTTCTCAAATTGAGTTTTTACATGACAGAGTTTTAATGAGGCAGCTGTGTAATATCAAAATCAATAAAGGTCATTGCAAATTTTTCTCTATATCTATGTTGAAATTAAATTGCATAACTATGTATGTTCTTCTATTTTTGCTTGTTTAAACATATAAAAATTTCCTCCTCTAATATCATCAAAAAATACCCTCATATTTTTTTACTCATCTTACATAATGTTTTTACATTTTTTTAATATTTTTTTACCACTCCTCTAATTTTTTAAAATTTTTTAAGTCTCTTTTTTTTCTTTTTTTACTCATCTCTCTCAGACTCAGTCACTCTCACTAAGTGAGAGTGACTCAGTCCGGTCGGGACTCGGCGCAGGCGGTGAGGCGGCGGAGGGCGGCCTCGGGGGGCGGCGCGCAGGCGGGGAGGTGGCGGCGGAGGGCGGCGGCAGGCGGCAGAGGCCGGGGAGGCGCGCGCGGGAGGCGGCGGCGGAGGGGGCGGAGGAGGCCGAGGCGGCGGGACGAGGCGGAGGAGCCGAGGAGGCCGAGGCGGCGGCAGGCGGCGGAGGGGGCGGCGCGCATGCGGGGAGGCGCACGCGGGAGGCGGCGGCGGAGGGGGCGGAGGAGGCCGAGGCGGCGGGACGAGGCGGAGGAGCCGAGGAGGCCGAGGCGGCGGCAGGCGGCGGAGGGGGCGGCGCGCATGTGGGGAGGCGGCGGCGGCAGGCGACGGAGGCCGGGGAGGCGCGCGCGGGAGGCGGCGGCGGAGGGGGCGGAGGAGGCCGAGGCGACGGGACGAGGCGGAGGAGCCGAGGAGGCCGAGGCGGCGGCAGGCGGCGGAGGGGGCGGCGCGCATGCGGGGAGGCGGGGGCGGCGCGCAGGCGGGGAGGCGGCGGCGGAGGGTGGCGGCAGGCGGCGGAGGCCGGGGACGCCGGACGCGCGGCGGCAGGCGTCGGCGGACCGGGCCGGCCGGGCACGGTGGGACTGCCGACGGCCGTGCCGGCACGGCACGGCCCACGACCCCGGCGTGCCGTGCCTGGGCCGGGGGGGAGGCACGCGGGCCGGCACGGCACGGCCCGCTACAGGAACCGTGCCTACACGGGCCGTGCCGTAGCGGGCCGTGCCGGACCGTGCCTCGGTCCGTGCCGGCCCGGTCCGCCCGTTTGGCCACCTATATCTTCCCCCTCCTATTTTTCCCCTCTCTCTTTACTGTCAGTGGGGACGGTGGTGGAGGAATGCGGCCCGGCGGCGATGGCTTCCCAACGCCGGCGAAGCAGAGGTCGAGGACCGGCGCAGTGGTGATGGATGGTGCGGCGGCGGCGGTGGTGGTGGAGCCTCTGCGGCGGTCGCAGGCCCGGTCTCCCTCTGCTCCTTGAGCTCACCAGCCCATTTGCGGGAAGGCGGCAGTGGCGGTGGAGGAGAAGAGGATGCAGGCGAGGGAGCCGTGGCGCTCTCCCTCAACTAGGGTCATCGCCGACGTCAGCCGGCACGATGACCATGTTGTGCTTCCTGTCGACCCTGGCCTCCTCCTCACCACTGCGCCGCCTGTTCGTTCCCTTCTGCGCCACACGAGAGCCCCCGCCGGAGCTCGGGGTCTTGACAGTCTCCGGCTCCTGGAACCCGGAAGGAGAGTCCGAGAAAAGCGCGTCAGCCATGGCCATGGCCGTGCTACTCACCGGTGGCTCGCGGGCTCGCCGGGTTCTACTCCCCAGGCATATGTGGGTCCCCACTGCCGGTTCCTAGCCTCCTCTGCCGGTGGCTGGTGCTGCTGCTGCTTCCACGAGGCCAAGCTCGCCGGCAGTACCGCACTGGATCTGGAGGCTCGGGATGAGTGCAGCGGAGGCCGGAGCCGAGGAAGAAGACAACAACGAGGAAGGAGCTCGGCATCGACCTCACGGGAGAGACGGAGCTTGCCGGATGCCATGCGCGCGGGGTGGTGCTCGGAGTTGGTGTTCGCAAGCTAGCTCCGCCGCCAATACGCTGTTCCCGACATCTCCTCACAGGTCGGGGGACTCATCCGCCGTCGCCGCCTCAACGAGCTCGAGCGCTGATCCGCCGCCGCCGCCGCCTCCGTTGGCGTTGTCGCCCGTCGCCGCCGTGCAATGACCAGGAGGCCTTGAGGAAGGTAGAGAGGGGCCGAGAGATGGGGGAGAGTAGGACCCACTGACTTGTGGATCTTACTATACTTTTATCTTTTTATCTGACCGATATATAGGTTTTATATATTTATTTTAGTTTTTATTTTTTATTTTACTTTCAGTGTCATATAAACGATACGTCAATGTCATATAAAACGAAGATCAAGTCAAACAATCTATGTGTTATTTTAACCGAAACCGTTCTAAATACTATTTTGGGACTTAATTTGCATTAGTTTTATAAGTTAAGGCGGTTTTACAATTAGAGAACGTGAATGAAACTCAATATATAGTTGAGGGATCTAAAATGATTTTTTTTTCTACCTAAAAACCAATTTCGATATGGGCCACATATCTTAGATCGAATGGCCCACATGATTCTAGGATTGCAGGGTGGTCTGGATAGACGACCATGTCACTACGCGACCGTGGGCGAAAAGCGAATTTTTTTATTTTTATATTTATTTAATAAAAAATTTACAAAACTACATTTTCATTTTAAAAATTTACAAAAATATACTCCCGCCGCCCTTTGGGAGGGCGATATGTCGGAAATCGCCCTCCCAAGAGCTCTCCCAGAGGGCGATATGATGACGTGGCTGACGGCCGTTGGCCGGCGGCCCCCCGGGCACACAAAAACCACCCTCTGAGAGGGCGGCAAGGGGGCCGCCTGTAAAATGGCCGGCCCCCTGGCCGGATTTTTACAGGCGGCCCCCTTGCCACCCTTTCAGAGGACGGTTTTTAGGTAGCCGGGGAGCCGCCTGCAAATGGCCGACCCACGGCACCATACGGACGGTCCTAACTGTACAAATTGCCGTTTTACAATATATAGTCCGGACCATCGTCACCCTGTTCGGACGGTCCGCACTGTATAAATTGTTGTTTTGCATTATATAGTCCGGACCATCCTCACCCTGTTCGGACGGTCCGGACAAGCATATCTGTGGCGGCAAGGAAGAGGAAGTACACACGCTGCACACAGTAGTTACATCTCTACTTGGTTATCTGTTTAAAATTTTCTAAGGCATGTAATAACGATAACTAGAAACGTTTGATGTGCCGTTTGTACTCTTTGTATGGATAATTTCATTATGTTCGTATGTAATTAACGTGTGTTCGGTTGTCACCGCTCAGAATGTACTTTCGCCGTAAAATTGAAACTGAAAAATTTATGTTTTTGATCAGTTTCGTCACAAACATAGATCGTAAACGATCGACGAGCGTAAATAAAGTAAATGGGTTTCTTCAGTATATGTAGAATTAATAAAACATGATATACAACAGACAAACTATCACAGATGCAACGTACTACGGGCCCTGACCGTAACCTCTAGCCCTCTTTGTCTTCCTATCCTGCGCTCGCACCTGCCCCTGGGAGTACGTCAGCCGGTCTGGTGGTACGGCATGGCCAGCGCGGGTCGTCTGTACAGGTGTGGCAGCTGGTGGGTCCTGTGTCTGTAGTGGCGGAGCTCCTTCGAGCTGCGAGGCTGGTAGTATCTCCTGGATCTACTCGCCCGAGTCCTCCAAGTCGTCCCCCTCGAAAGGATCCGGTGCCTAACCGCTGCCGCGTGCGGCCTGCGTGGAGGAGCCAGCGCTAGCAAACATCCTCGGCGCTGTAGAGTGGAACTATGTACACCAAAATATTGATAATTGCAAATCAAAATTATCAATTGAAGTGACATGGCCCATTGTTTACTTCATAGACCGATTTGCTTGACTTCACGACTGAGAACTCCCTTTGAAGTGACACGGTCCATTGTTTTACTGCCTCCTTTAAATCCTCTACATATGCATACTTAGCCCCTTGGATGACCTTATTTTTCTTATACTCCCATGACACATAATGTCCCTCAGAGATAGAAAGCCTAGAGAAGTCCTGGTTGCTCCATTCTGTAGGCATCATGGTGTCCTCATCAGACGAATCATCATGCTCTGCTTGCTCGTTTTCAGAATCTTCCCTATCCATTTCTTCGACATTCTGTTGATTTGTTCTCCCTTATCTGCCACACCTGTTGGCTGTCTATCTTCTCCATTCCCTCCTTCATTCCCTTCTTCATTTTCTTCCATTGTTTCGCTATTACCTCCCGCCGTACTTGGACCCTCATCATCTTACACGGGCATTGCACCAGCAGTGTTTTCTTTCTCATATATCGACACAAGTATGCCCAGTGGCCAACCACGTTGGAATGCATTCTCCACATACCATCTCCAAGTGGCAGTACAATCCACCGGCATCAGTTCCCAAAAAAAACCTTCAGCTGCACGACTGACTACTACATACAAGGTTATTGTGCTGAGCTTAGGGTTCAATCGAAACCCACGCATCAGCCAGTTGTACACTAACCCAAAACTTCTCTCAGCTGGTCTATCAATCCCCTTAGCCGTTGAACTAAAATCCGACAGATCACCCCTTCTGGACCATATCTAACATTCTCTTGCCCGTGAAATAACTGAAATATCACCTTATTTGACATTTCTGTTGATAAAAAATACAGTTAAACTAGATACCAATATTCTCCTCACATCTCTATAAAAATTAAATCATCTAACACATTAACTAAAGACCTACAGATCTACGAGTAACAGTTTATTTTCATATAGTACTATACACATAACCAGTACAATACTATATCAATTTATGCATAGAAATAGAAATTACAAAGAGATAATAGATTTTACCTGCAGACAAATCAGCAAGCTGACAGAGCTTCGCTGCTTTCGTTCAGGCTCGCTCTCAGCTCTCTCTTCTTTTTTTTCTGTAACTTCAGTGAATTTTATGATATTTTTGGAGTCTAGGAGGGGGTTTTATACTGCCTAGGCACACAAAAACCGCCCTCTGAGAGGGCGGCAAGGGGGCCACCTGTAAAAATCCGGCTGGGGGGCCGGCCATTTTACAGGCGGCCCCCTTGCCGCCCTCTCAGAGAGCGGTTTTTATGTGCCCGGGGGGGCCGCCTGCAAAATGACTGACGGCCGTGGACCGCCGGCCAACGGCCGTCAGCCACGTCATCATATCGCCCTCTAGGAGGGCGATTGCAGACATATTGCCCTCCCAAAGGGCGGCGGGAGTATATTTTTGTAAATTTTTAAAATGAAAATGTAGTTTTGTAAATTTTTTATTAAATAAATATAAAAATAAAAAAATTCGGCGAAAAGCACCTAGAGAGAGCGTCCGATCGGGCCTGCCTCGGCCTATCGGCCCAAACAAGCCTACTCGAGCTATACATAGGATCACTGCCAATGGTAGCCATCTAATTTAGCCCCACTCGAGCCATAGGTAAGATTGTTACCACCAATCCAGGTGGGCCCAACTGGAGGCCCACATCGTGCGGCGGGACCGGGCGAAACACACCCGAGTCAATTATTACTCTTGGCCCAATAATCCACACGAGCTCTTTCGAATTTTTTGCATTTTTATATTTATTTATTAAAAGATTTGCAAAAGTAGATTTTTGTTTGAAAAAATTGCAAAAATAGACTCCCACTGCCCTCCCAGAGGGCGATTTTTAAAAATCGCCCTCTGGGAGGGCGATTTGATGACGTGGCTGACGGCCATCGGGCCCCCAGCCGACGGCCGTCAGCCATTTTGCGGGCAGCCCCGGGCGACCCAAAAACCGCCCTCTCAGAGGGCGGCAAGGGGGCCGCCTCCAAAATGCCCCCTGGGGGCCGGCCTCCCTCCCCGCGCGCCCGCAGGCCGGTTCCCCTCTCCCGCCCTCGGCCGCGCCCCGCGCCCGCGTCCGCGCCCCTCGCCCGTGCCCGCGCCCGCGCCCTCGGCCGCGCCCCGTGCCCGCGCCCCGCGCCCGCGTCCTCGGTTGAGCCCCGTGCCCGCGCCCGCGTCAGCGCCCCGCGCCCCGTGCCCGCGCCCGCGCCATCGGCCGTGCCCCGCGCCCGCGCCCGCGAGTTTTGCAGGCGACCACCTTACCGCCCTCTGAGAGGGCGGTTTTTGGGTCGCCCGGGGGCCGCCCGCAAAATGGCTGACGGCCGTCAGCTGGGGGCCCGATGGCCGTCAGCCACGTCATCAAATCGCCCTCTGGGAGGGCGGTGGGAGTCTATTTTTGCAATTTTTTCAAACAAAAATCTATTTTTGCAAATCTTTTAATAAATAAATATAAAAATGCAAAAAATTCGAGCTCTTTCTTCCTGAACAGTTCTGCTCCCAATCTGTTGTTCGAGGTGGGCGATGCGCGTGGCCGGCGACGATCGGCTAGGGCTTGATGTGCGGCAGGGGGTCTCCGGCGGACGGCCGGCGATCGCCGCAGCTCGGCACCAGGCTTCAGCCAATGGCGCAATGAGTACTCTCCTGCTCTTGTTCATTCTCTCTAATCCCATTCGCCCCCTCTAAATCCCACCTTTTATACAGTTTTCCCCTCTAATCCCGCCGCCACTGGGTCTCAATTGTCGGGATTTATACAAGGTTCCCTCTAATCCCACCTCCAATGGGTTTCAATCGCCGGGAGTTGTACAGTTTTCTCCTCTAATCCCATTCCTACTGCGTTAAAAACCACTTCTTTCCCTAGTCCCGCGCAACAAACGATCGAATTGCATTTGCCATTTGCAATTCCCGGCTGGCATTTCGATTCCCTCCATCCAAACGGGAATCGGCTTGCTGAGCTCGGTTCAGCGAACCTGCCCTCTTCCCCGCGCGCGCATGGCACTATATAAACCCTCCTCCTCCCAAGAATTAGGAGAGAGACACCAACTAGTGAAAGCCACGGCGTTTGCAACCTCGGACGATCGAATTGCCATCCGCGGCGGAATCCATTTCGGTAGCAAGCAAGTCCGTGCGCGCGGCGCGCCGGCGTTAGCTCCGCGCTGCTTCTTCCTCGGCTCCCTTTTCCTCCCCCCGTGCTAGCTGCTCGTTGTCGCAATGCAGGGTGGTTCGCTCCCTGGAAGTTCGACGATGTGGTATGTAGTTACATTGGGAGTATGGCGTTGCGTTTCCTCTTTGTCTGTCCGTTTGCTTGATCCTTGATCTTCCTGCGGTGGTTTGTGGAGCATCTGGTACAATTATGAGCGGTTTTGGTTGAATTCTGGAGATGGGTGGGTTCTCGGCTAGAACAGTCCTTCGCCTCTTGTCTTTTCTTTACGCGGTGAATTCTTATAGGGGTTCGTGGTTATCTGTAGAATTGAGTGGTTCTGATAAATTCTGGAGACGGATTCTTGGCCAGAATGATGCTTTTACTCTTGCCATTCTTTGCGGGGTGAGCTCTTCTAGGGGTTCGTGGAGTATCTGGTACAATCTGAGTGGTTTTGGTTCAATTCCGAGATGATGTTCTTGTCTGGAATGGTTCTTGTTTGTAGATATGCGATTTATGTTTCCGTTTTTTGGTGTGTTCTTGTGGAGGATCCAGGTCTACATGGCATTACAGGAGGAGTAGGTTTCGGTTAGTTTTGATTGGATTCTGAGAAGGGTTATTGGAAAGAGCAGTTCTTGCTCATTAGGTTCGTTCTTTTACTGTGGATATTTTGGCTGGGTTGGTGGGGGTAGAGTTTCTGTTTTGCTAGCAACGAACAATTTTGCATTTTGTTCTTCAGATTTGGAACCGGAAAAACATGGATTCGGTTAAATGTGGGAAAAATACTAGTTCGTGCAAATGTTTCCTCTTTTGAGGGTGCGAACAGAGATAAATGCAAGCTTTTCGGTTTTGCTTGCACTAATTTTGTCTAGTTCTAAATTGGTTTACTTCTTGTCCTTGTAACCTTTATAAAGAACTGCCAACTTGTTCTAATGCAAAATATTGCTTTGCAGTGAGTTTTTATATTTTGTCCCTTGCGCTGCAGGAACGAGGAAGTATATGTGAACGAATCTGCACGGGCTTTGTGGCACAAAATCGAGAAATTGGAGCCACGGCTTGCAGATGAGATCGTTCACTTCACCATGAGAGCAAAGTCAAGTTGGCAGATCAGTTGGTACGCATTTTCAGCTGCGGATGAGGAAATACAGTTTCTGATTGATGAGGCGAAGTCATATATGGGGCTCCCCCCCACACAACAGCTCCCGCAGTCACCCTCACTGCAGCCACCTTCAGCGTGGTATGAATCCCCATCGCCCTATGTGAAGCCTCAGTTTCAGGTAAGTGGTAGTTATCATGGAATTCAGTTTCCAGGCCTCCCTGTTGGTCAAAGTGGAGCTTTTGACATCCCATTTTCTGCACATTTGCAGTCTATGAATATTCCAGGTGATGGCATGCCAAGGGATTCTCTGAATGCACAAGTTAAAGTTCTCGGGTCTGGTGTCGCTGAGATGCACCTTCAGAGGCAATCTCATTTTCTTGGCTCACAGAGGGATTTCTTGGCTCACAGTTTGACGGATGATGGCAGTTTTTCCGAGTTCAAGATTTATATTACCTTCAAAGAGTTCAGTTATGGGAGCAGTATCACTGAGGAAAATGTTCGGGACTACTTCAAGTATTGTCTTCAAACCTTAGTATTATGTTTACTTTGTTTTGAGGTCAAGACTACGTGCAATACGATTTGAAAAGTTTCAAATTATACCACTACGTTACTGTCAATAATATTACGATGCTATTTCTTCCAGGAAGTTCGGGCCTGTGATCGATGTCTACATTCCCTATAAGCCAGAGCCAGAGAAGCACACTTTCAGTTTTGTGACATTCCAAAATGCTGAGACGGTGAGGCTTCTCTTATCAACTCCCATATTTCACTCCATCTGTGGAACAGAAGTTAGAGTCGAAGGTTGCCTGGAAAGGACCAGACTAGAGCAAAGGTCTGTTATCTAACTTTGCTGTTTCTTTTGTTGATGCTTCTCACATTGTTTTAATTACCCTGCATTGTAAATCTACTGTTGGTTTTGTTCAAACAATATTTTGATTTATAGTTTATAAACTTTACTGTTAAGTGCCTGTTTGGCTAAGGGGGTTGGACTCAAATCCGTAGCAACTAGTAAGCACATGTTAACAATTCCCAAATCAATCCCTCTCTGTCCTGGCTGGGCACGCCTCTTGTTTAGTGGGGTTATGTCACGGTGTCCTGCTAATTGTGGGATTGGAGATTGATGTGTTCTTATTTGTTCTGAGGTCCAAATGGCAGTCTTGCCACAGTGTACTCTCCCTTTTCATCTTCATATTTGGCTGGCAAAAGATCAAATCCCTCTCATCCAAGGGCTTGCACGGAATCTTCCATAAGTGCTTTCTTGAGGATTTTAAAACTACTTACTAGCTGAAGATTCTTACTGGAAGTCAATTTGAGAGTCCTTGAAGGTGGTTGTTAGTCAAATTATGGTCTATGACCAGGGCCTCCTTTTGCATGACAGTGGTTGGTGGGGACTAATTTCGATCTTAGAAATCATTATCGGTCTATAGGATATCAGTTTCATGCTTTTCTGTTATCCTGCACTCATGCGTGCTTCCTATCGATAGCTCTACACATTTGGTTACTGATTTGAAGTGTATTGTCAATTTGTGCATCTGTTCCACATGTACCGTCTTTGTGAAAAAAATAATCACTAGTTTTCTGGCTGTACTTAAGTTGCAGATTGAATTTTTTCAGTAGTTATACATGCATCTTAAACAAGTCCCTGCAAGGAAGCCGTTTACTTTTTGGGGGCATGGAAATAGTTTATTTTCGCTGTCTGTTTAAGTTCCAGAGACAGTTGTTTACTGATTTAATGGATAGGAGTTAGTTTGCTTTTGATGAATTAATATTTTTAGTTTATACATTGTGCAATCGTTTTTCTATCTGCATTTACAAGTTCAAAGATAACATGTTACCGATACAGGAAGCTTGCTCAGAAAAACGACCAATTTGACAATGTTGCACAATCATGCGCCAATGCCATTGAGGGTTACTCTGGTGAGAAAATGCCCATCCTTGGCGTTGTTGAGTAAGTGCGAGACCTATAGTTGTGATTCTATATTTTGAATTAAGTCATTTCCTTTGTCATCTCTGATAGGAGAAAAATTGCGGAGTTACAATGAATTATCCCAGGACTTTCTGAAACTTCGGGTTAGTGAGAAAAGCGGTATTACTAATACTATCGCACCAGAAATTGATACACTGCTAACACATAACCTCTCTGACAAGGAAACAGAATCTCCGGAAGGTATTCATGTGGAATTTCCCTAGTCCATATTCATCCTTGTTTTTTTATTGAATTGTTATAGTTTTCATATCAGTAAGACTTGCTTGATTCTTTTCATATCAGTAAGACTTGCTTGATTCTGTGATATTTTAGGTGACCATGCAACAAAAGTGTCAAATGTGGATGGATCTTCAGAATTTCAAGATATGTGAGTAATGAGTATTCCTGTTTCTATTTGTAGATTCAACAGTCTTATGTCAACCTTTAGGATGCTTTATTGAGATTCTGGGAACGTTATTCTTTATGCAACATAGAAACAAGTCAGTGCAATTAAGAGTTAAAACTTTCATAATATTCTTCTTGGAGAGAAAGATCAAGGTATATTGGTAAATTGGAGCACTTCTGATGGTGCTGCACAGTTGTAGTAATCTGTAATGTAGAGCGGCAATTTATTCTTTATGCAGCATAGAAACCTTTTTAGTCAATGCAATGAAGACCCATCGTATTATTCTTGCAAGAGATGAAAACATGTTGGAAGTGCACTTCAGATGTTTTGTGCGTTTGAATGTATAATAGCAACAGCCAGCGTATTTCCTGTTTTACTTGATATGTACGATTGTTTTGCCCCCAGCTAATTGATCTGGTTGTAACATCTGGCATATGCCAACTGTTTTGCAGGGAGCTATAACTTCCACATGACCTATTTAGTGAGAAGAAGTGAGGCAGCACTCGTATGACTTTGCTAGTTCCAAGCAACATAGCCAGCCAACAAAAGGGAAAGTTTCTTAGTTGATTGATCTTGGCTCATACTGAAGTCGTTAGGATCTCCTGCTACACGTAAACATGGTTAAGTAGCAGTTAATACTAATGCTGAAACAGCTTAGTGCACATAAGAGTGTAGCCATGCAATCCAGACTGGATGGCAATCATACATGTATGCTTCTTTCTGTGACAAGAATGAAACTGTTTTGCTATGTTCCGTTATTTTTGGGGGGCTTGATTACCTGTTTTTTGACAAGGTGGGTTGAATGCCTATTGAGTATAGATTTGCTCAGATATGTGGATTAGACCGGTTGCTTCTTATTAGCATTGTATTATGTAGTATAATTGTTCTGATAATTGGAGATGTGTTTAGACCAGTTCCTTCACATAATAATTTATTTTGTGCTTCGAGTGTAGCATCTAGAAGTATGTTTCAAAAGAAAAAAAAAAGAGGAAGAGTAGAGGCATCCAAACTTAAATTTTATAGGAACTGGGTGACTGAATTTGCACAGTGGAGTGTTGTTCTGGAATGCTAGAATGAGTCCAGTCGTCCAGATGCAGCATCCCATACAGTTAGTTTGTGATGTCATTACTTGATGGAAAATGTTCTCTTTTTTCATTTGAGGAGAAAATGTCATCATAAGTTAGGCTACTGATGGTTTCTTTGGTTCTAATTCTGATGTTGGTTTCATGCACGGTTGTATCTCTTGCATAGGAGTATGTTGAACATGCTGATCTTGTCCTCCACCAACCATGGAACAGGTGTAGTACATTCTGGAGCACTGTGCTAGGAATCGATCATGTAGCCAATGAAATTCCCTGTGCTAATAGGGATGCAGATCCTCTGATGCGACTGCAAGCAGTAAACAGGGTTTACAAAATCGTTCGATCATCAAAAACTGCTCCCTTATTGCTCAACTAATGATGCAAAATTCAAACAAACTGTCCAAAAAAATTGATTTTTAAAATCTAACCGAATGGTTTCTCAATTTTTATGGGCATTGTAAGTCCAGTAACCACGATAACCAAGTAGTTATAGTTGCATTTGTCATCCCTAATATTAAAACTCTGATCGGTTTAGCTATGGCTCATAAGCCTAGGATCAGCTCTAAGCCTAAGCGGGAGGTGTGACTAGCTAGGGCTAGAGCGGAGTCATGTCAATAATGTTTTTTTGTCACTTTAGATGATACATGGTTTATAAAGTATATTTTAAAGTAAAAAAGTATTTAGCTTTAAGAGCCCATAGCGTCGAGTTCAACTAGAGCCCTCAAAATTGTAGAGCCGGCCCTAAATAAGCTGAAGCCACATAAACAAAGGAACCAAAAATGATTTATGAATAGAACTTTTGTATCTATATTATTAGCGGTTTAAATGTCAAAGCTGCAAAATATACTATGATGAAACCCCCCCAAATCAACTCTAAATGAAGTTTTGAAATTTAAATTTGTGTTGATGAAAACCCTCCAAATCAACTCTAAAATGAAGTTTTGAAATTCAAATTTGTGTTGTGGCTCATAAGTTAATAAGCAGGCGATTAGAGGCTGGAAATCTTCAACATCCCACGACTGTCTCAATCTCCGCATACCGCAAGCCCATCGGCTTGCCAATCTCTGATGTTATTATGTTTGCATCTAGCCCATAGGTTGAAACTAAAAGAAATACAAGCATTTGAAACTATTGGCTGACCATAAAAAAAATGAATGAAAAAAAAATAATTTACTGGAAAAACTTTTATATTTGTGTTCCTAGCGATTCTGAAAAATAAAAAAACTCAAAATTAACTTTAAAATTAGGTTTTAAAATTTAAATTTTGGTTGGGACTGATAAGAAAAAAAAAAAGCGCTGGCACAAAAACAACCGCAGGCCGGCGCTGCGCAGGGTTTGCGCGTCACTCGTCAGTCGGTTCCGGAAACCGCTCTCCCTCCCTCCCCGCGAAGATGGCATTATAAACCCTCGTCCCAAGATTTAGGGAACACCAACTGGCGAAAGCTACGGTCTTTCCAACCTCGGACCGATTCACATCTGCTAAATCCCGCTTACGCGGCAAGCCCTGCTGCGCACACGACGGCGAACGGCATTCGCGTCGCTGTACGGCCGCGCCGCTTGGGTTTCGCATGGTGGCGTGCGACGAAGGGAGGATCTGCGCATTAGGAGAACAGCGAGACAAGGTGAGCTCTTGGGAGGGTTTGTGGGGGTATCTGGTACAATCTAGTGGTTTTGGTTGATATTCTGGGGACGGGTTCTTGGCCAGAACGATTCTTGGTTGTAGATATGTTAATTTATTGAGTTTTCCCTTTTCTTTTGGTGTGTTCTTGCGGAGGGTCGTGGTCTGTCTGGCATCATAATAGGAGTAGGTTTTGGTCGGTTTTGGTTAGATTATGGAGATGAATGATTGGGAACAGCATTTCTTGATCTTGGTTCGTTCTCTGGAGATTTTTGGTGGTTTTAGTGGAGGTGGAGTTAAGTACTTTTGTTATCAGGAACCAATTCTGCATTCTGTCGTTCGAAGCCGGAATTGGGCAACATGAATTCGGGTAAATACTGTTTTTGGTTGTCGGGTGGAAACTGTAGCTTTCGTTTTGCTTAAACTTAAGTCTCTATTGTCAAATTCTACTTATCGCGAAACAATCTCAAAGGTAGTTGAAAATGTTGTTTTGTAATGAATTCCAGTATTTTGTTTATGCCGCAGGAAGCAAGAAATGGATTTAAACGGATGTGCAATGTTTCTAAATAGAGTTCAGGAAGTTGAGCCATCGCTGGCAAACAGGCTCGGTGGTTACATCCTATCAAAAAGCTATCCACAGTATGCATTTAGCCCGGATGAGCAACTACGCACCTTACCCTCAGCGCTGCTTCCTTCACCAGATCAAGAACTCCCATTTCCTTACTGGAGGACTCAGTTTCAGTCAAGCGAAAGTTATCATGGAATTCAAGCTCAACGTCGCCCCATTGATCAAACTGGAGCATTGCAGAGGCCACTTCCTGAATCCATTTGCTTGGAGGAACAGTTGCAGTCTCCGAGCATTTCAGGTGATGGCAAGCGTAGGAATTCTCTAAATGCTAGTCCAAATTTCGTCGAAAATCCTGACAGTAGATCCAAGTCGAGTTCCAGGCCTTGCCATTTCCATTTCTCCCGGGGTTACTGCAAGAAAGGTGTAAACTGTCAGTTCTCCCACGGGCCTGTCTCTGAGGTGCATAATGCGAGGCAAGTTCACCTCTTTGTGTCACGGAGCAAGCTGGATATGGAGATCAGAGAACTCCTGATTGGAATACCACCACCAGTCTCAGTTGATCGTTTGCCGTCGATGTACTTTGAGAAGTATAGGAAGCCCCTGCGGCCTGACGGATACCTCACTGATAGCCAGCGGCATGGGTGGACTGGTTGCAGTCTAACAAGTCTGCTCATGGGGCTTAACACCATCAGAGTGATCGAGAGGTTTCTTTTATGAATTTCAGCTATGTTTGTTTTAGATGTTCGCTAATTAATTTGTGTTATCGCTCTACGATTCTTGATTCTGTTCTCTCTTTTTTTTACATCCTGATTATGACTCTTGCCATTTCAATTTTAGAGAACATGGAAAGTATTATGTAGTCCTGGTGGAAGATGCTCGGAAGTACATGAACTGCTTGGGCTTGTCTCACAGTTGCAACTTGATGGATACTGGCGCTGGGTCTAATCAGATTTATATGACATTCCCTGTTCACAGCAAATTCACTGAAGATGATATTGAGAATTACTTCAAGTATTTCTTAACTTTATTATACTAGGTGTACATATTCATGCTATTACGTTACTGTGATTAATATTATCATGATAATCTGCCAGGCGATATGGGCCTGTCTCCGGTGTGCGAATTCCCTATCAGGAGAAGCGCATGTTCGGTTTTGTGAGCTTCCTATACACTGAGACAGTGAGGCTTATCTTATCAAAGGGGACAGCTCACTTCATCTGTGGAGCACGAGTTCTTGTCAAGCGCTACATAGAAAAGCCTGAACTAAGGTAACACTCTACTATTTAATTTAATACGGCTGTTTTCTGTTGGCTGCTGCTTGTTGTTGTTCCTGACATTTTTACTACCATGCGTTACAAGCCTATTATCGGTTTCATTCAAATGATTCCTGGCTTTCATGTGTAGCAGACCAAGACATTCAAGCTGAAAAGTGATCTTGCTTCCCATGTATGGCTTACCCAATTTACGCCTATAATTTTTACTAGTAAGGATCTGATCGTGTAATGTGGGTTTGCAAGACTGTAGAAATCCTTGGAAAACTACATATTGCAAAACAATCCCCCTCACCCATACACACATGAAAATTCCATAAGTGCTGTAATAGCTGTTTTACTTGAAGAATGACATAGTAGATATTGGCTGAAGAGTGTTTCTGGAAGTCAAATTGAGAGTGGTTTGAAGGTTACTGTTAGTCACACTATAGCAAAGGCACCATTCAGAAAAAGAAAGAACAGTATAGCAAAGACCAAGGCCCCATGTTGCATAACAGTAACCAGTGGGGCTAATTTGATTTCACAATCAGGACAGATTTAGGATATCATTTGCAGAGCTTGATTCCATGCTTATCCTTCATGTTGACAGCACTACGTTAGATTAGGGATTTAATATGCGTTTCTTTAACACTGTTCTAAGTGTACCCTTGTTTGTAAAATCAGTAGCCTTTCTTGCTCAACTATAATTGTTGATTGGATTTTGTGTATCAGTAAAGATTTTATTGGTTTGGTTTCTTTCCAACTACATTTTAGAGAAATGGTGAACTAATATTTGTAGGTTATACCTTGTGCATTTTTTTGTTCTTTATATTTACAACTTCAGGAATAACAACATTCTATCCCCATTTACTAATACAGAAAAATTTCTCGGAAAGATAAGCACTTTGACTGTCGTGGACACAGGGCGTCAGGTTTCAATGTCACTAATGAGCATCATATAGGTTAGTAAATTCTTACACTTGATTTTGTATTATGTCACTTCTGAGTGAATGATAATTCAGTCGTTTTCCTTATCATCTCTGATTTTGCGTCATGTAAATCTTCTAGGTAACAACATGAAAATAATTTCAGACAAGTCGGATGGTTTGGATGAAGCTTCAACATATGAAGATAGGTAACTGTTCCTACTTATGTTATTTTAACTATCTTCTATCTACATTTAGGGTGTTTTATTAAGCTGGTGGGAAGTTAATTAAAACTTTCACCTTGCATCCTTGTTCTTATGATAGAAAAATCATAAATTTGTGCTAGAATTTAAGCCCTTCAGATGCTTCAACATAGTTGTACATCTGTAATGTAGAGTGGCAAGAACATCGTTATTTCATTTATTTCGTATTCTTCTTTGTTTTCAAGATAATTAATCTGGCATTTCTGGTTGTAACATCTGAATCATGTGAACTGTTGTGCAGTGATGAGATCAGTCTTCCAGATAGCCTTGGTCTTTACTGAGTAGCACTTCTTTTTCTTCACCAGTACTACAAGAAACCTGACAAGCAGGTTATACATCGACATGCCGATCAGAAGCGATAAGCATCCACTGAAGAGTAACTTGCTATAAATTATTATTATTAGTAGTAGTAGTAGTAGTAGTATTATTATTATTATTTACTTGCCATAGATCATATATAGTACACAGATGCAGTGCAGTCAAACAAAAGGATAGTTTCGGTGTAGACCGGATGCATTTCCTTAGAAGATTAGTTTTTGGGTCATACAGAAGTTGTTTGAATTCACAAGCATGGTCAAGTAGGTTACTCAAGAAAAGGGTTATTTTGCAGTCGACAGTAAAGCAGAAACAGCTTTGTACATAAGCATTGCCATGAAATTCATATTTTATGTCATGTTACTTACTACTTAGACATGTAATACGTGATTTCGTGATAAGTTGACCACTTGTGATGCCTCATTTTTTTGTTTACCTGTGATGCAATTTTTTTTACTTGTGATGCGACAAATCTATTTGGTTCTTCCGAGAATGGCACCAGTTCCAGTTGCTCAAAATGCAAACGATTGGCCACTGAGTTTTCGAAAAGTCAAATAGATTTATCAGTTTTTAAGCTCTTCCCAACTTTCCTTCCTTTTTCCTTTTTCTGGAGGGCAATAGATTGGAGAATGGTGTATCCAGAATTAAGAAGTTATTTGCTAAATACTACCTTTCAATCACCACCGGTGAAACAGCCAGTGACTCATCAATATCAGTGAAATCGGAAATGTCGTGTTGCAGCAGAGCGTTATAGACGAAAAATATGATTTCTTCTATATGTATGACTAGTATTACATATAGACTGACAATTAACCAAAGACAACGCAGATAGAAGCCACAGCAACACGAAGAATTTTCCACCATAATAAACCAGAAACAAAGTACAGATCGAACAGGTAATAGAATTTCCACCATTTACAACCGTGGGAAATAAAGCATCAAGCTTAACGACGATACAGGCGTACATCAACACAGGATGCTGCCCAATATATCCCTAATAGATGGTTAGTTTGTTGTGCTAGACATAGTATTTTGCCCAACAGTACTAGTAACATTAGCTAATGGTCAAGGTGATATAACCCTGGCAGTAGACAACAAAATTGCCATATCAACCATTCTGGTGCATCCCTTTTCATCCTTAGATGGACTCCTGGAGCATCCATTTGCTTTTCCATTGGGGGAATCAGATGAAGAATTTACACCTTGTGAAAGGAGGCCAAAAAAAAAAGTCTAAGCTGTAGTTAGTGATGTATCTGTGATTTGATATATAAGTGCGCTGAATGCTGATGATTGAATACCAGCCCAGCAACCTAGGCCCTTCCCTGCAAACAGTAAATCAATCAGAATTACTATGAAAAGCAATCTCTGGAAAATAAAACTCAAAATATAGAGAGGTACTGTGTGAAATGATTGTCTTACAGTGTGGCATAGGTTAAAAAACAACCTACTTCTCAATCATCAAGTTTCTACCGCCTCGATGTTAATGTTCTCCTTCCAGTCTTCTCTGCAAAACCTTTGAGCAGCATGCTCTGCCGAAATGTATGATACTTTTCTAAGCTAGTCCCAGCCCACTGCTTGCAAAATCGTTCATCTGTAGGCACAAAGGAGCTAAGAGGGAATGGACCCTTTGGAGCTTTCTTCAATGAAACAAGAAAACGGTGACGGGGACGGATTCTCTGGTCAAGGGATAGGCTCAAGTACATAGGATACTTTGTCAAGGATTGAACATCATTTTTAAGGTCATTGACCAAGTAAAGATACTTTGGTTTGAGATTTTCCTCCAAGGACAAAGATAACACCTGAAAAGAAACAAATATTAGAGGGTACATTTATAATGACGTTTGCCTACATTGAACAACAAAGATACTCACAAAAGAAACAAAAAATGAAAAGGATAGGGAAACATGAATGTGGTAATACCTGAGTCAGACTCGTCAATACCTTGAGAACATCAGTGTCTCTCATGCCAATGCTTCTAAGGAAATTGATTCGAGGCAATATTCCATCCTCAATGCTGTAATGAAGCAGCTGTGGGTGTTTAGTGACCATCTTAACAATGTTATCTTTTGGAGCCCCTAATTCTTTTGATAGAAAAAGAAATCGAGATTTCCATGCACTATCGATTCGCTGGACCAGAATCTGTGGGCTTAGTTGCACTACTTTGCCCACATCACTCTCCTCAATGCTCACTTCCTCAATCAGATACCTAATGGTTGGCTTCAGAGACTGCTCAACACTGTAAGAGAACAATGATGGAGCAGAAGAAATAATTTGACCTATCCGTGCACTCGGAATACCTATGCTCACCAGAAATGCAACATGAGACTTCAGGTTGCTGAGAGTGTATTCCAAAATTTGTGGTTGTCTAACAAGCATCCTCTTCATGTCCTTGCTTTTAACACCAGCACTTAGCAGGAACTCCAACCTTTCTTCTGCAGAAGCTTGACTGATTTGAAAGCAGGCCATGTGTCTCTCATACATATTAGTAAAATGAGATTCCTTCAGTCCAAATGTGCACAAATAATCAACTAGTGGTAACCATTTATCATCAAAGTCATATTCTTCTTGAAGTTTCTGAAACATGCTTCTAGAGATACTTTCATTTTTCAACTGCAAAAATAAATCATTGTAAGCCTGCATACCTTAAATATTGAACATAAACAAGAACATGGACACGCTGAATCAACCTTAGTAGTCTACCTCTACTTCATTGTCTATGTCGACAAGACCAGTTGATCTGCTAGCTTTACTCTTGGCATGCAGGGCATCAAATTTTTCTGGAGTGCCATATCTGTCTCGTGTTTTAGGTTGTCTTCCTTCCCAGTTTTGTTTTAGCGCTGGTTTTTCCTGGCCTGGAGAATAAAGTATTAATACAAAATAACCACTGAATATCAGGGATTTCACAGCCTTTCATACCTGGTTTCTTGATTGGAGCACGGAGATTGTTTGAATAAAGTACACCAGGATACTCTAAACCTGATAGATCATCCTGAAAAGAGTAAGAGAATATATCAGAATGCTGGAAATGTAGAATATTGCCAATGGTAAGTTTCTCACATTTCATTCTATGAGAAATGAATGAAAGTTAGCATCCTTTTGAGTCCAATAATCTGCATGGTCTGGCATTTGGACTAACACCCAGTGATACAATATATTATATTTTGGAAACTCAATACAGCATAGACAAGATAATATACTTGGGGTGGCAAAAGAAACATGACTCTCTCTCTTTTTTTAAGTCTTCACTGATCATCAGCAAGGTGAGTTTTGCCGTTTCTATTGGTCCCGATGTGTTGGATATGGTTTACCTAAGGCAGAAACCAAATTAGTCTCTCACCCAAATGCCCACCTCTACGTACTGTTTCCCAGCTACCCTAAGTTCAAGAGCATACCATTGAGTATTTATGCACACATATGCATGGAATCAAATAAGCATGGAAGCACCTGATCTATAACATAATGCAAATTTAGAGAAATTTACAACAGTTTGGTTGCTTCAATCTTATAGTTTTTTTTAGCAAGTAGTGAACTTGTTTTTGTTGAAACAAACATTCAAATGCCAAACCATCTCCAAGAGCCCAAATGTGTTTTCATGACAATAATGTGCTAATGTTGACTTTGAAAAACATCAAACATGTTTTTTTGAGAAAGAGAGGCCACCCCTCCCATTTCTAATAAAAACATCAAACATGTGGCCAACTCCAAGTATCAACTGTATCGCATCATGCAATTATTATCTGGTGAAATCTGGGATATGTAGTCAAAACAGGCATGTATCAATGGATAACCCAGAGCAAATTATATATGGCACAGATACATGTCTAAGAAAAGAATCATGAAGAGGTGCAGAACCTATAGGTAGATTACGTTGGCCAATGTATGCCAAATCAAGAAATGGCAGCTTATGTCACGGCCCACTTTTAGTGAATTGTTCAAGCGTAGTGATATACTAGTGTATTGAAGGATCCGTATGTACATGCTGTTGAGTTACTGTGTAAAATGTGCATGTAATGACCGAATAAGTTGATGCGCAATGGATTTTTAGCATGCTGATCTTAATACAGTCTAGTTCTACAATGTGCATACAACATTACATCCGACAACCAAATGACATGTTGCTTAGTTCAATTTCTGAAACACCGATTGCAGAAGAGGTTCTCTAGTCCAATGCAGCAGAATGATATCACAGCTCTAGTGTACTCCAAAATAAAAGGAATAGCGGATCTTAACTACATAATGAGCTTATAAAAAAAAGTACTACATAATGAGCAGTGGTTATATCATGTGGTCCTTAGATAAAATTGCTTGAGTACTGAGCTCGCGCCATCGGAGAAATGCAAGGCTGTGCTAAGGACCAAGGCAACCTTTCACAGCAGTAGCAAGCTAAGAGCGGCTACTGCCAATGCGGGAACTTACAGCGCTCTCGTACTCGTCTTCATCCTCCTCCCCCTCCTCGAACTCGAACTCGTCCGCGTCTTCGTCGTCGTCCTCGTCGTGGTCGTAGTAGGGGTAGCGGGATCGCCGGGACCGGCGGTTGGGCTTGAGGAGGCGCACGTTGGTCTGCAGCGAGAAGGCGACGGCGCAGCTGCGGGCGCCGCGGCGGGCGGCGGTGGCGGCGAGGCAGGGGAGGAGGTAAGGGAGAGGGAATACCGCGGGCCGGAGCGCCGCGAGCGGCAGAGGCGGAGGCGGCGGTGGCGCCATGGGAGCGCGTAGTACGTTGGGGCCTTCGATTCGTTGGATTTTTATCTGCAGCGGCGGTGGGGGATGGATGAGGACGAGGAAAGAATCTTTCGGGGAGTATACGTGGAGCAGTGGAGGCAGCGGAATCAGGCGGACGCAGGGGACGAGAGGGGTTTAGCCAAATTGGGCCGGGCCGGTTCATCACAAGTCGGGCCATATTTTTTTGCTGTGGTTTTACTGGGGATAGTGAGTGGGTGATGGACAAGGTACTCACAAGGAAAAGATAACCAAATGGGAACGACTGGTATCGGGCGTTGTCACCCCCGAAAATTCACTATTCAAAGCTAATTTGCACATTATATTTTCATCTAGGAATCAGTCAAAGGAACATAAATTAACATTTCAGCATACAAATCTAACATATAAATGTTAAATACTTACAAAAGAGACATTTAGTCCTTATAAGAAAAAATCTGTATCGAAAAGACGATATAGTGCCCGTTTGGTACAGCTTCTACTCCGAGGGTGGAACGGGTTTGAGGAGCAGCAGGAATGACATTCCACCCTCGTAGTGTAATTTTTAGGAGCGGAGAGTTATCTCTACTCTATATTATCTAGGATCTCAGAAGTATTTGGCATAGCTCTAACTCTATGGAACAAGAATCTCGGAGTAGGGGCTGTGCCAAACTAGCCCATAGCATAGTTTTAACTCCACCCCACATGCAGCTCAACTGGGGTATAAAGCAGGTCTTCGAGTCCATCTTCTCTAACAGAAAGTTTCATTCTGATTATTTTAATTATGCAATGCTAAGTACCACCCACCTCAACAAGCCACAAACAGAATACAATGTAATGCAAAAGGATTTAAAGGAGTTATAATATTTTTTTTGCATAAACACATTTAAAACATTTGCATTTAAAAGCAATATAAAAACAATATAGTTATTATCAATATTAATCCATCACTGAACAGCACACTGATACAGCTCAGGCCTAAACCCTCCGTACCAGGAGTTACCCAAATAACCTCTCCATACCCGGAGATATCAAGTTTCCACCGATTACCAAATTCTTACCACTATTTAGCAGTGTGGAACTAATCACAAAATACATTGTTAGACTCACCCATAACCGTGGGTATGGCTATTTGAATAGTTTTACTCTGGCCAGAGGTATACAAATTTACCCATAAGACACAATTCCACATATGTTCACAAGCCCGAAAATACCGCCATGGCACTATAAAGGGGAAAATCGTGACATGACCTAAAGCATAACACCACCTAACATGATCACACCATTGAGATCACAGTCTTCCCATACCCGGTATAGACTCACTCAGTGCCCCCGTTGACTTATCACCATCACTTTACAGTCTGGTGTTCCACATCAGATCATGCTTTACAATAAGTTAAGTTGTTGCTCATTCTGACTTGTGGTTAGTATGATAAATGCTTCATAATAGTAACTCACAAATTGATCCTTAATTGTCATGAGCATGACCAACAAAACCATGTGCTCACAACCCAACATTAGTCAAGTTTTAGTTGGAATATTAATTAACCAATCACGACCAACCGTCATGAGCTACCATTAGTTAACCATAATTAAATTATAATTGAAGTATATGTCATCCCACATAAAATGATGCTAGTGTTTCTAAACATGGCTAAGCAAAACCTAATTAATCTAGCCAAACCAGTATATAAGATCATGGCTAGTCAATATTATATTCCCAAGATGACAAGGTATAGGGAAACAATAGCAATAATGGTCATAATTAAAGGATATAGGGATATAATAATAACCCATAATAAGGTGACATTCAAAAATGCATGCAATAATATTAAAAGAAAATAGTTTTCGCAATTGGGATCAATATGCTCAAGGGAATTATTGTGTGACTTGCCTTGCTTCTTCGAATAATCTTCTAAAACACTTTCCTCGAACTTGCGATCCTTTGACACGATGGATAACTACACCTTACACTAAAATAAGGAAAAACACTAATAAAAACCAAATAAAAAGTACACAAATATGTATATTTTGATTTTAGATGAATTTTGAGACTTGAATGACCTCATTTCAAGTTTATATGAATTAGTTATGAATTTTACAAGATTTAATCCAATTAAAGCCTATTTAAAAGGATTAAACATAATTATTGCATCATTATTAATTATTTTTGAACTGGAAAAGAGGATTAATGACATTAGCCAGAGAGAGAGGAGGCTAAGGCCGATGATAGGTGGGAGCCATATGTCAGAGAGGATAGGCTTGGTCTATCGTAAAACGAGTCCACAGAGATGATCCACGGAATTGGACGCCTCAGATCTAATCAAAGAAGATCCAACAACTAGGATTTAATCTAGGGTGCTTAGATGGGTTGGATGGCTGAGACTGGGCCCAAACAGATCAGACGACTTAGATTAGATCAAGGCAGGTGATGGTTTGGATTGGATCTAAGGAGATCGGATGGCTGGATTTGAATCAAATGAGATGAACGGCCAAGATTGACATAAGGAGATCCGACGACTCAGATGGATCTCGTCGGCTTGGCCACATGGGCAGACACGTGGACAGCCACGTGGCATGGAAGGATGAGTGGTGGCTGACTGGCCTGACATGGACCACGTAGAGGATTGACAGCGGCGGTGGCTCGGGGACCAATGGTCACCGGTGTTCGGCAGTGCAACGGTGGAAAGCGAGGGCACCAACATATAGAGGACAATGAGACGAGCTTACCAGGCACAAAGATGACGGTAGATGACGACAGAAATGGCCGGCAGCGAGCTTTTGGCAGTGAAGCACTTCGAGACGACGGTAGCGATGGCTTTTCGACGGTCTTTGGCTTTAGGGTGGTGGCGGCTGGTCTTCTCCTCGCTCTGGCGGTTCTGACGATGGCAGTTGCTCAGTCCGGCAACGAGCGACTAAAGGCGGCGACGCATTACGGAGCGAAAAGAGAGAGAGAGCAAAGAGGAGGCTAGGGCTTGCAATGGCTTCGAGAGACGACGAGACGACATCAAGGGCCTCTGGAGCTATCTATTTAAAGGAGAATGAGGCGAAGTTCGAGTCAAAGATGACTTGGAGAAAGCGGAAGAAAGGATTAGGGTCCGGCCTTCGAATAGAAGTCAAATCCACTACGTTTTCCTTTGGGATTCTCCAGGATTTTAGAGGGAAAAGGAAGAGGATGACTAGGGGATCAAATCCCCTCAACCAATTTGGAAGAAGAGGGAACGAGACGTCTGGATTTCGCGGGATTGTGGAGGTGTTAGGCGAGCTCGGGACTCCGGTTGGAACTTGAAGACGGATCTGACAGCACGGGCCTACTTGACAGTGATGATCGATGGACTGTAGTATCCGTGTATATATGGTACATTTTGAGGACGTAGGGTAAGGCTGAAATGAAGACGCAAACGAAGACGTAGGGAGACAGGGATTTTTATACTGGTTCAGGCCCTCAAGATGAGTAATAGCCCTACTCTAGTTTAGCCAGGAGGCCGATGTTTTCCACTATATCAATCTCATGAGTACAAAGTATGAGAAAAAAACCCTAGTTAGTTTGCTAGTATGTTGGTGTAGAGCTAGGGTATGGTGGTTGGCGGCTAGTTCTCGTCGGGCTCCTCCGATGTTGACTAGATAAGATTGGTTGGTGGCTTGTATTGTTTCTCCTTAGGTTCTGTTGGCTTATCTTGGCTTGCCCTCCCCCATGGGGGGTCTTGTATTTATACCATCAAATGCCCCCTTATTCAAATAGAACTAGGGAGGCATATTAGGATATGAATCCAAGCAGTCCTGATAGGGCCTGAGTAGAACTCTGTATTTCTTTTCTTATTGGGGATTCCTTCCTTATTTGCTCCGGACTCTATACATATGTGTGGGGTTTGTTTCCATATAGAAATTGATATGTTGCACTCCGGTGAGGTATGTGCATATCTGTGAGATATCCCGTATGTAGTACACTAACAGCGACAAAGAGAGAGAAGAAGGCGCGGTTGCGGCTAGGCTGTCCTGGATTGGACCAGGGCAAAGCAGGCCGAAGAGAAAAGAAAGAGGCTGGAGTGACTGGACCGCTGTCGGGCCGAAGTGGACGAGTGCAAAGGCTGAGGCCGGGAGAGAGTTCTTTGGGCCAGAATTGGCCCAAAGCCAAGGAGAGGATTTTATTTACTTTTCAATTTAAATAAATCCTGAAATGTTCTTTGTGACTTTAAAATTAATTGTTGAGCTATGAAAATTCCAAGAAAATTCGAGAGTGTGTTATTTAACATGGAGAGAATTTATTAAAAATAAATCCAACCATGATTAATTAGGGAAATTTTTATTTCCCCCATTAAATTCACTTATTTATTTCTTTCTCTTTAATATAAATTCTAGATATACTTTATTAAATAATTTACTAATTCTCCAAAAAAATAGGGCTATGATAGATGTCCGATATTTGCAAAACCGTCGGACAGTGTTGCACCATATTGTCGACAAATGTTTCAGGTGTTTCGTTGTTTGGTGAAAAATGTTTCAAACTAAAAAATATTTTAGATATTTCATCAATTAGTGAAAAATGTTTCATCTATTCCTAAAAAATGTTTCAACCAGGTGCAACATTAAAAAAAACTGATTGCAACACCTAGACCCCTGCTATATGCAACATCGAAGAAAACACGGTGCACATCGTGTGCAACATCCGATTAAATAGGGGTGAAACACTCGAATACAACAAAGTGCAACAAAGATAAACAATGAACTGCAACAAGCCTACCGTTTGCCTTCTTCATCTACTCTTGCAACCGGATCTGCCTTCTTCCTCTACTCTAGCGGCCGGATCCATCTTCTTCATCTATTTCGGTGGTCGGATCCATATTCTTCCTCTACTCCGGCAGATGTGAATATGGGGGACCACAGGGTAACCACCCCGCCGGCGAGCTTCAGCCACCGAAACTGCATTCTTCCTCTAATCCGGTGGATGCGAATATGGGGACCACTGGGGTGACCACCACATGGTGAGCTTTAGCCGCCAAAGCTGCTACTCGATCTGCTCAGCACGCGGCCTCCTCCTCGTCGATGGCATTGCGATCTGGCAAGTGGAGTAGCAAGCTTTGTCTACCATGTTTCTTCTATTGGGGTTGAACTTTGAGAGAGAAAAGAGATGAGTAAGCTTGTGTGGATAAGGTATGAGTGGTTTGGGTGGATAGGAATAGAAGTAAATAGCAAAAGATGCTTACTCACCAAGTAAAAGACACGATGCGGAGGGAGGTGGGCGTCCAATCGCATTGACTTGTGTCGGACGCCCAGGATCAAGTATTTCCTTAACCAAATTGGATAAGAGGGTTGGACAACAGTGCATCTAAAAAGTTTTTAGAGCCTAGCTAACACATATGAATGATCTTCAATGTTGTTGTACATTGAAAATACAAGTCATCCTAGTGTGCGATTTGCTGACGAGCCTGGCCACCCGAGGTTGTCAAGTTTTGGATCCGCCCCTGGGGGGCTAGGTAATCCGAGCCCTCCATCTTGCTCTGTCTCTCTATCCTCACCCTTCATCTTGCCATTGATCTAAACCCTAAACATTAATGCCACCTTAGTGACTGCTTAGATAGGATTTGAGTCTGGGGTCAAATATCTTTGTCCAAGTGGGGATTTAATAATATCCTTATGAAGGAATAGCGTTTAATGGATGCTTATTTGGACAATCTCTTAGATGTCCCCAATACTCTTTTAATAGCAAAATGGTATTTTTTTTAATGGGCGAGGTATTAATGAAAAAATGGTGAATTGTGAGAAAGGTCATCAAGAGATTGGATTCTTCGCAAGAGGGAGCCATGAGCCCATGTGCACTAATTACGTGAGAAGTTGAAAAATAATGATCAATGCTTGCATACCTAGTATTCTAATGTATAACATGTCTATAAAGTATAACTTTATAGTACTTGAGAATAGGAGTAGAGAAAGCAGGAATTATGGTGTAGGCTAGTGGTGCATTGCATCTTCACATCCTATACTTTTTTGTTCTAACTGATCCCAAGATAAGAAGCAGCTGATGATTGTGGGTACTTTTTTGTGCAAGTAGTTGGGCATCTTTGTTAGTTATAATAATGCCATATTAGTTTGGCTCTATATAGGTCTCTTTTTTTTCCTTCGATTTACCTTTTTATGTAACAAATTACCCTATGAAACCTAATTATATTATAATATTCGTACACGTACGTTTCATGTTAAAGTGGATCTTACTTGGCTACTTCTCACTACAACAATGGACCCTACATGTCAATAACAATGCTAGAGAGAGTAGACATCCAACAAAGCTAACACCATTCTATCATCTCGAGGCTGCCAAGTGGCCATCTGATAGGATGAGTTGATGAGGAGCTATCTGCTCGGCGACCCACTGCCTACTTCGCCCCAAGCTTATAGCTCACCATGTCACTCATAGCTTCTTGCTGTCGCAGCCACTAGCTTTGCTGCTCATTTGTGTCACCTCTTTGCCGCAGGTAGCGTCAGAAATAGATGAACTGGCAATGGGTTGGAGCGGGCACAGAGGAGTGACTGTGGTGGCTACAACGGGATTACGTGGCGGTAAAAAGACAGGCTAGTTCTGCATCTCTCTGCCCTTCTTCTCATGCTTGGCCGCCTGTGGCGGAGAGCTCTGTGAGGGCCGGCAAGTGCAAGTTAATGGGGTTTCTAGGTGATTGAAACACCGATAATGGTTTGTAGGAGTCTAAAGCTATTTCTTGTGATTGTCTCGGTGCATTTTTGTATGGTAGGTTCGTCAGGTAACATAAAATCGGTATCTAGCAGGGCAATTTTAACGCTAAAGTTTCTAAGTAAACAAGTGAGTGTGCCGTTTGTTGCTGCACAACAAAGGAGCAAAATTGAAGCGAGGCAGGCAGGAGAAGATTGAAGTTTAGTCTTCTGACCTTTCCTTTTTATTGTTTTTCTTATGTGTATCTCAGTTATGAGACTTAGAATTTAAATACTTGTTGTAACTTTTAGCTGTAATTTTACTTACAGTAGAGAGACCGGATTCCTATCCGTTACCCGAAAAAACGAATAAGCGAGAAAGGTAAGCGGACCTCCGCCGGTCACCGGCTCACCGCTCGCACGAGCCGGTGCGCAGATAAGCCGACGGGAAGCACCGGACACGAGCTCGCCGCTTCGGTCTCTTGCTAAACCCAAATATAAAGGCCGACCGGTTTCGGGTCATCACACACGCATTTCGCTACCTCGCGACCCGTCCCCATATCCCCAATTCCTCCACTCCTCCGTGGAATTCCTCACACTCCTCTCCTGCCTTCCGCCGCGTCTCGGCCCGATCACCATGGTTAGCCACCCCATCTCCTGCCTTCTTATCCTTTCTGGCGTCGCCTGCTCGGTCTGGTTCTAGGAGGAATCTGCGCTGCCCGGCGTTACTCGTAGGGTGTTCTTGCAGATCCGTGTGTGGTTCCACTCTGGGCCGCTTTAGGCGACGCCCAGGCCGTGTTTTCGTGGTTGTTGATCCAGCGATTGGAGGGTTTATCGCGTGGTTGTTGATCCGGCGTTTGGAGGGTTTATCGCGTGCTTGTGGTGAACCGTGCCTGATCTGAATACTGTAATGCATGTCTAGATTCTCTAGCGTCCTTTTTTATCGAAGAAATTTTTTTCTAGAAGAATCTGGCTTTCTTTATAAAAGGATATACTGTTATGCAGCTTTTCCAGCAATTCCTACATTTGCATTTTTATGTATGTATTCTTGGCGTAGATTTTGTGAAATAAGATCAACGAAATCATTGATTTCTGGTTACGTATTTCTTTTCCTGTTATCTTAAACTTCACATGGAGATCCGTGGACACGTTTGTTTGAGAATTGAAGAGTCTATGATTCTCCTGGCTACTTGTAGTTTAAACTATTCATTTCCTAAAAAAATATTTATTTTTGTGTTACGCTTCAGTATTATCCTCTAGCAAGATTTAGAGGATCTGGTAGCGAGTTTACCAGGTTTATAATAACAGTGAGCGAGGGATTGATTTTTCGGTTTTCCTGAGCCGTGAGTGAACATTTGCTAATTCTGGATAAGTCCTGCATTATGTCACTGCATGCTACCACATTATTCGGGATTAGTCTATGGAAGACCTAGAAAATCTTGCTATGCATTTGCGCGGGCTAGCCATCATATTTGGTAGTATATTGAATACTTTGTAACGCATTTGAAATGTTGACGAAGAGTATTAATTGACCCATGCAATTTGCATGTGTCGTCTAGCACACTACAGCGCTTCTAATCTTACATAGTTCAATTTATAAGTATATATTTTATTTTTTTTATGGTTTATGGCTCCTATATTTTGATTTGGAAATGTGTTGCAAGTAAGTTGTGAAACATAGGCATTAGTATGGAATTAGGGTTCACCAAATCGAGTGCTAGAGTACTCTTTGTGTGATATAGTGAAGCATAATTGTTTTTCTTGTGAGCTTTTATCACATGCCCTTATTAGTATCATATAATAGACATAAATCACCGAGTAAAACTTGATTTTATAATTTTGATGGATTTAATTATAATCTTGAACTTTCAAACCCTGCTTACTGGTTCTAGGGGATAATGGAAAAATTGCCCCCTTAATTTGCAAATCGGCAAGATCAACAGGTTTTCAGAGAAACATTTGGTAGCGGTATCAATTAGCTGATGATGGCACTTTGTGCTTTATATCTTGATTACCATTTTTTTTTCTGAATAGATGAAAGTTTCATTGTATGAAATTACTGGCATTGAGTATAGACAGAGAGTCTGGTGAACATCTTTTTTTTGTTTATTGTCCATGATACCATTATCAGCATCGTTGTACCCCAGTGACATGATATTGTGTACTTTTTTTGACGCATAGTTATTGTGTACTTCCATCATGAATGCCATTTCCTTGGTACCATGTCCAAATTCAGTGCATTTCTGTTACCTTTCTTTGAACAAGTTGTTTTATAACATCTTCTGATATTATTTGTTGGTAATGAAACAGACTACCTCGAGGCGTCTCTCAGATAGGAAAGTGGCACGATTCGAGAAGAACATCACCAAGAGGGGCTCTGTTCCTGAGACAGCCAAGAAAGAAAATGATTATCCTGTTGGACCTATTGTGCTTGGATTTTTCGTCTTCATAGTCATTGGTTCATGTAAGTTACATTTTGAAATTTGTGGTCAATGATTGAGTTGTTTATCTTTACGCGTACTCTTTATAACCTAGAATGCCTATTTACCAACCCAAACAGATTTGAACGATTTTCACCATCAGTATTTGTTTTTATGAGTATTGCTTCTACGCTCTCTCCAAGACCAAACTGTGCTAAATTGCAATGCTAATCTTGAGTACTATTATCAGTACTGGTGTATGGGGTAGTTGTAATATACATGATTAGCTCTGATTTAGAATGTTGTCACTTTGTGGGAAAGTATCCATGTATCCCTGTTTTGAATTCATTTATTAGTCTATTCCTTTTCTCAAAAAAAGTGATGAAGCTGGATTCCTGCTCTGATTAATTCAAAAAATAATCTCATGGTTTACTCCTGATGGTTGGTAACAGCTGCTGCTACCACCCATGGGCGTCAGCTAATCTAAGCTGTTGCCATGCCATAAGACCCTGTGGGCTTATAAACTTGAAAATATCTATGCTTCTCATTGAGACTTAGGAAAATATAAAACAAGAAAGTTTGATGTTACCCTAGTTATACATTTTCATGATTTAAATGGATACAGACAATCCATGTCTTGATAAAATCAAACTGTTTGAATGAAAAATCCTGCAGCTATTTCAGTCTTCGTTGTAGCCTTGACAGTAATTTCCATCTTTTTGGTCATAACTTTGTGAACTTTTTACTAAGTCATTTTGTTTTTGACTCTTTTCTTCGTGCAGCTCTCTTTCAGATCATCAGGACAGCCCAAAACGCTGGCTACTTCTGAGAAGAACGGTCGCCTGCTTATAGTCTCATTAACTTCAGGAACAGGGTTGATACATTGCAGCTGTTTGTCACTCCAAAAGGAGAAACTTGTGGCATAGCTAGTTCTCTATGATGTTACCTTGTCGTTGTACTGTGTCGAGTTTAAGTCGTACAGATATCAGATCGAATATACTGACAATCTGTGTCGGTCAGACCACTGGATAGGTTCCATCTTATACCCAGTTATACTTGGTGCTTAATTTGGATGTGTCTATGTCTGTTCCAGCTCTGACGTGCTCTGTATTCCTGATCCTCGTCTACAACCTATGGACGAATAACTAGGTAAGTCGGCATGGGCCTTGGGGCGCTACCTTTCGTTCCGTCATTGCTGCTTTCTCGTTGCATTTTTCTTTTGAGCTTGTGCAAAAGTTGTATCTTGCAGAAGGGGTGGCTTATCCTCTCCTCACTTCTCTCCTTCACCTCATTACCCAATCTTACCGTGCATCCTTACACCCAGCACCCTAAATCTTAATGCACTTGCTCTTATATTTCATCCAATCTTGTAGTGCGTTTGTTTTAGATTATAGAGGGCGCATTTTAGATAAAAGGGGTAGATTATGTGCGGACTATTTGTGCCATGCTTTAAAAGTACAATTTCTTTAAAAGCTTTATATTATACATTAGCGTTGGTTGGATAACTTAAAGTTATTTGTTAGCTTTATAATACAATATATAATAGAGTAAATTTCATAAAACACTAGGTATTGTGGTTTGAATTGCACAAAACCACCAGGTATTATGGTAGTCACCATTTGAAAGTGCTTCTAAGCTTTTTTAGGCACGTAAAACGAGAAAGAAAGATCATTAATATATGATTAATTAAGTATTAGCTATTACAAACTTAAAAAATAGATTTATTTGCTTTCTAAAAGAAATTTCTATATATAATTTTTTTTAAAAAACATCTCGTTTAATATTTAGGAAGTGTGTTTACATAAAAAAAGATAATAAGTTTAAGCTCTAAGCTCTTTCAAACACCACCACCTCCTTAAGGTGTCACAAGATAGCACATTTAACTAATTTAACTTAATACTTAGCACAATAAAAAATAAATACTTAGATGGCTACGATAGCTAGATGATGGATTAAACAAACTTATAAATATAGTATATAAGTTTAGAATTTATATGTTTAGTAGATCAAAGAAAAATTGGTCGGTTTTGTGAAACTATGGGACCATGATATCTATGATTATATGCAACACGTCAGAACTTACGTGATGTTGTGCAATTTAAACCAAAATATATGAGGTTTTATGAAATTTACTCTATATAATATTAAACCCTATAAGCAATTGTCCATAATTCGTCCAAACAACCATTTCAAACGCACCATGATGTGGCCGATGGGTTTTCGGGTTTAGAAATGGATAGCTCATTGAAAGTCTGTATCATCTATGCTCACATAGATTATGAAATGGTATGGATGTACTATTGTTGTCCAAGCAAATCTGGCTTTGACTGACGTTCAAGCCTAAACTACTTGCTCCCTAGTTACTAGGTTAGTTGTTACTACTAATCAACTGCCTGCAGAGAGTTTCTTGGGCGTGGACTACCTAGTTTTAGGAGTTTGTTACGTCGTCCCTGCAACAACAGCTGCGTCTTTCAAGAGGGAGATCAGTAACTATCCCATGGATGAGGATTGAGGAGACTCCAATTCCATTCAGTTCCCCGATCAAACTGTGCTATTTCAACGAGAAAAAGGAAGCCTTGGAATGATTCTGAAGGTGGATTAGTGTGAATAGAAGAGATTTACCTTGCAAAAATCAGGTGTTGGGAAGATCGTTGTGCGTAAGACAGGTATGATTCAAAGCATCATCTTCTTGAGATAGTTCATGCTTTTATGATTTACGGATCCGCTCAAATCACTTCATTCTCTTTTGCATCAGAATTTCTTTTATCAGATTTGCAGAGAATTGAATCAGCTTTCACCTCTCGAAATTTATTCGGGAGTAGTGAATAGAAAGTATATACTGAATAGTTGTGACCTCCGTCATTGCGTTCAAGGGCGTGAAGCCGTGAACTACACCACCCGAACTCACCAGACACGGCGTTTCTGCCTGAGATGAGGCGTCCTCTGAACCAGTATGCCTTTGTCAGCGCCGTGCTCTCGTCGTCGACGCCTCTCCTCTTGGGCTACGGTAAGGATCAGCCCCCATCCATGCGCGCGAGCAGATGCATCTGTCCATCAAGCACAGCATGATCTTGCAAGCACGTTGGTGATGCAGACCTTGTCATGGTGTGCGGCTCGGCCGTGCTGGCGGAGGCGCCCGACGTGAAGCTCCTGGCGTGCATCGTCGTCGTGTCCTGCCTGCTCGGGGCGCTCGCCGCCGTGGGAGCCCAGTGCCTCATCGGCGACCGCTACGTCATTCTCCTCTCGGCCGCGGCGCTCTGCGCGGGCGCGCTCGCCCGGGGGCTCGCCACCAGCTTCGCGGCGTTCACGGCCGGCGTCTTCGTCAACGGCGTCGGCATGGGCCTGGCGCTCGTGACCGTCCCGGCCTACGCCGGCGAGCTCAGCCCATCCTCGCCGTACGGCGGCCTCACCTCACACCCCGAAGGCTTCGTGTACCTCGGCTGCATCATCGGCGCCCTCTGCTACTCCAAGAGATTCTTGAACCTCCCAGTGCACGTCGCCTGGCGGCTGACTGTAGCCTCCGGCACGGCCATTCCGGCGCTGCTCGGCTTCGCCGTCCTCCTCATGCCGGAGTCGCCACGGTGGCTCTTGGCCAAGGACCACGTGACCAAGGCCCGGCGCGTGCTCTCCAGGACATCCGTGACGCTGGAGGAGGCCGAGCTCCGTCTGCTCGAGATAAAAGCGGAGCTCGGAACACCGCAGGACAGCTGCGACGAGACGGTGGCCATGCCGGCGAGGCAAAGCCGGTGGAGGGAGGAGTGCGGGTTATGGCTGGAGCTGCTGGCGAGGCCGACGGAGCCGCTCCGCCACACCGTCGTCAGCGCGCTGGTCGCCAAGGTGTTCCAGCAGGCGTCCGGCATCAGGTCCATGTTCGAGTACGTGAAGCGCGCGTTCCGCGTCGTCGGCGTCTCGTCCAACGCGCAGATGACGAGGGCGCTCGTGGCGTTCGCACTCGTCGTGGTCGCCTCCTTCTCCATGTCCCTGGTGCTGGTCGAGCTCGGCTGGCTGCTGGTGAGAGCGCTCGCCGGCGGCTGCCTGAGGCGCGCGCCGTCGCACCACCCGTTGTCTCACACTATCCGTGGCGGCGGCGGCGCCGGTACGAAACGGCGGCGGGAGCAGATGAAGTGGGCGAGGAGCCAGTCCGCGACCATGCTGCTGTCACTGACGGCGCTGGTGTGGCTCACGCTTGGCCCCGTGCAGTGGACGGACGCGTCGCCCCGTTGCTGCCCACAGTGGCTGTGGACTGCGGCGGCCGCCGTGAACCGGGCCGTCAGCGCGGCGATCTTCTCGAGCTTCGTGTGGGTTTACGAGGTTACGGCCGTGCACGTCAACTTGCTCGTGTGCCCCGCGGTCCTCGTGTTCGCGTGGTTCTCCGTATATTTCTGCATCCTTGGCGCCAAAGAGAGGTAAGGATCCTTTATCCTTTTTAATTTACAAGTAAAATATCCGTGCATTGCAACGAGAAAAATAAAAATTATAACAATAAATTTATGATTAGGATGCAAACTACAGTAGGAAGAGAGTAGGAAGAGGGTAGCACAGTTCAACCAGGCGTAGCAACATCGATAGCGATAGTTTGAATATATGCGGTGAATTAAGACTAATTGTCATGAGTGAACTTGTTGTCTTTTTGACTCCTGTAACTAAAGAGCAGACAAGCTTGTTGTTCCTTCTTTTTAATTATTGTAGAGAAGAGTAAATTTCACAAAACTATAATTATTAGGCCAAAACTATCATTTTGCTACAACTTTAGTTAAATAAACAATAGCAAACGATTTCATTAAAAAGCTGCAACTTTATCTATGTGTAGGCTTAACTTACACCCATCTAAGTATTGCACGTGTTAATGATAAGTTGGCCCAAACTTATCAAACAAATAAAGTTACAATTTTTTAATAAAAATCATACACTATTGATGTAGTTCCCTAAAATGGCTTACTAAAATTGCAATAAAGGGATAGTTTTGATAAAATAGTTGTAGCTATATGTCAACTCAATTCATCGTAGTTATTATTTTGGAAAAAATGAGTGGAAATTTCTGTCCAGGAGAGGTCCGTGCAGGGCATGCGAATGTTCCTAAAACATCTTCTTCAACACCATCTCATCCTTATGGAAGAATGTGAAACAAAGACCAACAAAAACGATGATAGTAGTTTAATCGGAGGTACTCGGACGGCTCGGACCCCATGAAGATAATTAATATGGAGTTTCTCAAAGTCCTGGGAATCACAAAACCACGTCATGAAGTGTAGGTCGTCGCTAGTAGGTTATGGAGCGCACATAACTAGGATTTTGTATTTATTATCCTTGAAAATAATAAAGCACATTTTTTCTATTTTTTTCTTTATTTTGTTTACATAGGTGCATTGGCACATCCTGCACTCACCTCTCCGTAGGCTGAGAAATTTCCGTCCATTTATTTCCAGAACAGTTATTCAACAACCGCTTATACATAGGGATAAACAATCAACAAATGTATGTGGGCAAGCCACGTTGGATCCATATACGTCACTACCAATTTGCTGCTAGCTCAATTTGTCATCGCAATCAAAGCCTGGGTAGACGTTGTCTAGGCTGACACCGGGGAACACCTATGGATTAACTAAAATTTCACGGTACGCACCGATGAACAAGGCTTGCCGACAAAAGCGAGTCAGTCACAGCCATGGATATCGACCTCTTTTAATCGAAGCATACCCATTGTACATTGTATTTCCTCATGTGATCGCTGCCGCCTGAACCAAGCTACGGTGCACAACCATCAACCTGCCGCCATTGCCCAGGAAGGCAAGGCATCCCGGCCAGCTTGGCGACCACAGCCAGCTCCGGTGGCAGCTGGTTAATTATCTGTAGTCCTCACCTCCATCACGACAGGGCGGATGTCACTGTGGGTGGCACACTAGAAGCGACCTGCAAACGACGACGAGACTGACGCGAAATGGGCGTCACGTTTGACCATCGTCCACCGCTCGTCGCCGGGCTTGGCGCCGTGCGAGCAGGTTCAGTAGGCGGACGACGTAGGTTATCCTGTCGAGTAGGACGAGGAGCCCCTCCGTGTTGGGCCCGAACACGCGGTGCCCTTCGAGCTCCGGGAGGTCTATCAGAATGCATTAATGGCCGGAGGTGACGTGCAGGAAGCGGCGACGATCGGGGATGACGAGCGTCTCCCGGAGCATAACCCATCGCCGGGGGTGGAACCGGGTGTCCAGGGGTCCAAACTTACGAGGGTCGGTAGACGGTAGTCCACTGCCGCCACGGCCGGCACACGGCGCGGAAGTCGGCGAGGACGAAGACGCGCTCCGAGATCAGCCACGCCGGCCCGTAGCCCCATACCCAATGTTCGACCAGTCTCTCCTACTCTCCCCGCCATAAAACACAGATCAAATTCAGACAAAGGAGCAAACCTTGGGAAGAGAAACTTGTACAGAATAAGAGATAATTTGAAGTTGAGGAAAAACAGTAGAGAAAAAAGATCATACAAAACGAGGTAAGTTTTTAATGTATAATTAATTAAATATCAATTATTTTAAACTTAAAAAATAGATTAATATAATTTTTAAAGTAACTTTTATATATAATTTTTTTTAAAATACACACTATTTAACAATTAAAAAACGTACTTATAAAAAATAAGATATTTTCTTTTCTTGACATTTAGTTTTGAACTCACCCTAAAGACGACACTACCACATACGTAACATTCAGGCGGCGATGAGGACGAGGTGTCTGGAAACGGCGGCGAACTACCGGGATTGCATCATTGCTCGCTTTGCCATCTGAAGGCGCCGGCTTCGGTGGATTAGCCGGGCCGTGTGTTTTCGTTTTTTCAGTCTTATTGTTGGGCTGTACACGGAGGAGTCCAGTTCCAATTCAGCGCGTTTTCTGCGAAGAATCACAACTTGGACTCCAACTCAGCCACTTGGTTTACTCACTATGCCACGTGGGCTTTTACCGTTGGGGTCCCAGGCTGGAGGTCAACTGGGCTGAGTCTTGGCCCAGCACAACTATCTATCAAACTTCAGAGCCTTGCAAGTTGCAAACAGAGCAAGATATTGATTGTTGTGGCTGAATACTGATGAGAGAAAATCTGCTCAATGCGTGGAGTCATCAACGTTCCATGGAGATAGGATAATCTAAACTCAATGTTCCATGAAGATAGGATAATTTGAGCCCATTCAGTTGGTTAATCCAGGTTTTAAAATGACTGCAAATATGGTGGAATCCACAAGTCAAAGAAGCTGAGGATTTTTGAAGTTGCTTGCACGCAGACGCTTACAAATTTAAAAGTGCAGTTTCGTCTTGTAATGTGTTACGTGCATCACATGCATGCGTAGCTCAGCCAACATTTCAATCACTTGTTCGATCAGATTAAGAACGGTAGCGTTCTCCTGAAAAGCTGCACTAACTACACGATGGCATCCACCGAGCTCCCGGCCATGGCCGTCGAGCCCAAGAAGAAGAACGTCAAGTATGCATTCACCTGCGCCATCCTCGCCTCCATGGCCTCCATCATCCTCGGCTATGGTACTCGTATAACCGTATTCAAATTTGTCTTTTTTTTTTCCTTCAGATGTGTTGTCTGAATTTTTTCAGATATGCTGTGTACCGTCAACGTGCATTGACTGTTCAAGTTTGCGCCAAATTTTGCAGACATTGGGGTGATGAGCGGCGCATCGCTGTACATCAAGAAAGACCTAAAGATCACTGACGTGCAGGTGGAGATCCTGATGGGCATCCTGAACATCTACTCGCTCGCCGGCTCCTTCGCCGCGGGGAGGACGGCCGACTGGATCGGCCGGCGGTTCACCGTCGTCTTCGCGGCTGCCTTCTTCTTTGCGGGAGCTCTACTCATGGGATTCGCCGGAGATTACGCCATGCTCATGGTCGGCCGCTTCGTGGCGGGCATCGGAGTGGGGTACGCGATCATGATCGCGCCCGTGTACACCGCCGAGATCTCGCCGGCGTCGTCACGTGGCTTCCTCACCTCGTTCCCGGAGGTCTCCATCAACCTCGGTATTCTCCTCGGTTATGTCTCCAACTACGCCTTCGCCCGCCTGCCGCTCTACTTCGGCTGGCGCGTCATGCTCGGCGTCGGCGCCGCGCCGTCCATCCTGCTCGCGCTTATGGTGTTCGGCATGCCGGAGTCTCCGAGGTGGCTTGTCATGAAGGGTCGCCTCGCCGACGCCAAGTTTGTGCTGGAGAAGATCGCTGACACGCCGGAGGAGGCGTCGGAGCGCCTCGCTGACATCAAGGCAGCGGCTGGCATCCCAAGCGACCTCGATGGCGACGTGGTCACCGTGCACAAGAAGAGAGGCGGCGAAGAGAGACAGGTATGGAGGGAGCTCGTCATGTCGCCGACCCCAGCCATGCGGCGGATCCTGCTCGCGGCGGTCGGCCTCCACTTCTTCCAGCAGGCGTCGGGCGTCGACTCCGTCGTGCTCTACAGCCCGCGCGTGTTCGAGAGCGCGGGCATCACCGGCGACGACCAGCTCCTGGGCACCACCTGCGCCGTCGGCGTCACGAAGACGCTCTTCGTCTTGGTCGCCGCGTTCCTGCTCGACCGCGTCGGCCGGCGGCCGCTGCTGCTGAGCAGCACGGGCGGCATGGTCGTTTCTCTCATCGGCCTCGCGACGGGGCTCTCCGTCGTGGGCCGTACCCCGGACGCCGAGGTCCCGTGGGCCGTCGGCCTGTGCGTCGCGTCTATCCTGTCCTACGTCGCCTTCTTCTCCATCGGCCTCGGGCCCATGAGCAGCGTGTACACCTCGGAGATCTTCCCGCTCCAGGTGCGCGCGCTGGGCTTCGCGGTCGGCGTGGCGTGCAACCGCGTCACCAGCGGCGTCATCTCCATGACCTTCCTGTCGCTCTCCAAGGCCGTCACCATCGGCGGCAGCTTCTTCCTCTACGCCGCCATCTCGGCTCTCGCGTGGGTGTTCTTCTTCACTCACCTCCCGGAGACGCGCGGCCAGACGCTGGAGGAGATGGGCAAGGTGTTCGGCATGAACGACACGGCCATGGAAGCAGAGGAAGCTGCTGCCACAACCGGCCTCAGTGATAGACTATTGGCAACTTCTGCGTGAAACAAATCAAAGATGGAATTATGATTGTGCATTATTGAAAACTTTTCCATGAAACAAAATAACAAATCAAAAACGAAATTATCACTATGCATGCATCACCAATATTTTCTTTTTGAAACAAGCTCTGTCTCATTTCATTGATAAAGAAGAGATACATCAATCCAAGAAAGGGTTCACACAGCATCCTACAAGCATCTCAATGCATCACCAGTATAATTACACATTCGTAAACCATTAGGTACTCTAATCAGTGAGACCGCGAGAGCGCTAATAATAAACTTCGTGTCTGGTGTTGGCTGCTTATGTATCGTCACAAGATTCCGATCCCGTGATTGAGTCGAACAACTTAATTTAAAACTTCATCTTGCCGTGACAACCAACCGTGCCTGGCCATTTTAAAAGGGAAAGATAGTTTTTATCTCCACACCTTTTCCGTCTCTTGCTTGACTCACTGGCAGAATCCTCGAACCACCGCCAATTTTCTAACCTCGCGCTTGACCCCTTGCAGCGATCGAGGGCTAACTGGCTAAGGTTGTTGGTCACTGCAATAATACACTGCTTAACAGTTTGACACCTTACAAGAACAACGTGACTGACAGTCTGACACTTCTAGTAGCTACACACTCAGCCTCAGCTTGCAACATACTGCTATTCGCATTGATCACTATTACAGTTTTTACGGACATAGCAAAGAGCAAAAGAAAATTCATGTACTTGAAGATGATTTAAGACGCCTTCAAAGTCTCGAGCTGGAGCTCAACTTGCCGTCGCCGGCCGTCGCTCTCCAGCAACGCCGGATCAGCGAATCTTCCCACGTTGCTAGCTATTGCACGGTGGCAGCTAGCTAGTTAGCCAGTACAGCACACGTTTTGCGAGAAACCCCTTAGGTTTGGTAGTTTTGGGGTTAGCTGGTCAGTTAGTGGCGGCCATTTCCACTTTCTTCTTCTCTTTCGCTGTATCGTCTGCTTCCGAGCCGGCGTCGTCCGTGGCGCCGAACAGCTTGCTCATCTCCTCCAGCGTCCGGCCGCGGGTCTCCGGGAGGTAGGTGTAGAAGAACACCCATGCGAGCGCGGCGATGCCGGAGTACAGGAAGAAGCTGCCGCCGATGGTGATGGCCTTGGAGAGAGACAGGAAGGTCATGGAGATGACGCCGCTGGTCACGCGGTTGGCGGCCACGCCGAGCGCGCAGCCCAGCGCGCGCACCTGGAGCGGGAAGATCTCCGAGCTGTACACCCACGTGATGGGCCCGAGGCCGATGGAGAAGAAGGCGACGTAGGCCAGGGTGGAGGCGATGCTCAGGCCGATGGCCCAGGGGATCTTGGCGTCGGGGTGCTGGCCGACGACGGTGAGCCCCGCCCCGAGGCCGATGAGGGAGAGTATCATGCCGCCCGTGCTGCTCAGCAGCAGCGGGCGCCGGCCGATGCGGTCGAGGAAGAAGGTCGCCACGAGGATGAAGAGCGTCTTGGCGACCCCGACGGCGCAGGTGGTGCCGAGGAGGTGGTTGTCGTCGGTGATGCCGGCGCTCTTGAACACGCGCGGGCTGTAGAGCACGACGGAGTCAATGCCCGACGCCTGCTGGAAGAAGTGGATGCCGATCCCTGAGAGCAGGATGCGCCGCATGGCCGGAGTCGGCGACAGGATGAGCTCCTTCCACACCCGCTTCTCGTCGCCGCTTCCTCTCTTGGGAACGGTGACCACGTCGCCGTCGAGCTCCTCGGGGATGCCGGCGGCGGCCTTGATGTCCGCGAGGCGCTCCGCGGCCTCCTCCGGTGTGTCGGACGTCTTCTCCAGGACCACCTTGGCGTCCGCGAGGCGGCCCTTCATGACGAGCCACCGCGGCGACTCCGGCATGCCGAGCACCATGAGCGCGAGCAGCACGGACGGCGCCGCGCCGATGCCGAGCATGACGCGCCACCCAAGGTGCAGCGGCAGGCGGGAGAAGGCATAGTTCGAGACGTACCCCAGCAGAATGCCAAAGTTGATGAACACCTCCGGGAACGACGTCAGGAAGCCACGGGCCGACGCCGGCGACACCTCGGCCGTGTACACCGGCGCGATCATGAGCGCGTACCCCACGCCGACGCCGGCCACGAAGCGGCCGAACATGAGCATGCCGTAGTTGACAGCGAACCCCATCAGGAAAGCCCCCGCGAAGAAGATGACGGCGGCGAAGACGATGGTGTACCGCCGGCCGATCCAGTCCGACGTCCGGCCAGCCGCGAAGGAGCCGATGAGCGAGTAGAGGTTCAGTATACCCATCAGAATCTCCACATATTCGTCCGTGATCCTCAAGTCCTTCTTGATGTACAGCGACGCCCCGCTCATCACCCCGATATCTGCAAAAGGTCACATGCATCGACATGAGCCCCATGCAGCGGAGCAGCAGCTCGTGCTGTGCGGGAAGTGGATGTGTTTAATTACCATAGCCGAGGAGGATGGAGGTCATGGAGGCGAGAATGGCGCAGGCGAAGGCGAACTTGACGTTGCCCTTCTTCTTCGGCGCGACGGCCTCCGGCAGCGCGGCGGAAGCCATCTCCGGTGCAGAGGAGGAGGAGGAGGCTCTGGGCCGTGTACTCTAGTGGCGGTCGAGAGCTCGTCTGTGTGTGGCAGAGGTGGCAGTGGAATCGGCAAGCATATATAGACGCACGAGGAGGCAGGGGTCGGATCACCTCCTGTTCCAACCCGATTGGCGTGTGGGCCCAGGTTGATAGCCTCCGGTGAGGTGGGCCTAGGTAGGGATGCAAACGTCGGAGACGGCTGAAAATATCATTTGTTCGGAAATGGTTGTTGATATTGTCGGAAATTTTATATACTTATCAATTTAATTTATTAGTGTCGACATAAAAATTAGAAAAATTAAATTTTATATATAAGCTAGAAATAAAAAATATCAAAAACTATACCTCTTTTACGAAAATAATACTCGATCAATCCGTCCGGAATTTTTTACCACCGTTTTCATCCCTAGTGCAAGGTATGGGCTGCTCCCTGTTCTTGCCGTTGCATAGTCACCAGCGGTGTTGCAACTTGCAACCACGGGTACACTTGCTTTAGCCATTTCCTGTGTTAGAAAATACTGCAATTGATTAAGCTCCCTAGGCCAAGACAAAACCAAGTACTACTGATTACTGAATATAATGACCAATTGGGTCACACATCGCTGGACCCCATTTTTCTCAGAGTAGGTGGATGTGATTATCAGCTTCTTCTGGGCTCTGCCGCCGATATGGCTGAAATGGGACAACGGCTCTTTTTGACAAGCTGAATTTGGTAATGCAGAAACCATAAACAAATCATAAAGCTCTATCATTGTTTGATCAATCTGCTTGCTTTTGATAGAGCAAGTAGACAATCTTGTTTTGGGATTAGCATCCAAGAAGAGGGGAAAAAGTCTCCCCAAAAAGTGTAGAGTGCAAAGACTTTATATGCCCACGCATGGATTAGCGTAAAGCTGAATCTTATCCTTCACTATAACCAATAATATTATCTATGTCTCACTGTAATGGGATTACAGGACAGGGTATTAGCCATCGCGTGTGTTATACTGTACTAATGCATTCGTTTGTCTGCTTATAAGCTATATATAACTTGTGCTTGGTCTCTGCAGCTGAATTTCTTGATGCACACAGCAACAGTATCTGCACACATTTCTAGCTTCTCATGTCGGCCCTGCACTAGATAGATTAGTCAAGCATAATGCAACCTGCAACTACGTTCACATGTCAGATGCCCACTTGACAAGCAATGCCCGATAATATTTAAACCTTAGCCTGGTCACCCACTCAAATTTGAGCTGCTGTGTTAAAATAAAGCTCTCTGCCTGTTGATTGAAATGGTGCCTGAGCCGGGCGGTGCAAATAGGAAAGCAGAAGAATGTGACAAGGGTATGAAGTGATTAATTCTTCTATAATCTACACAGAATTAATAACTCTGATACGCAAAAGGGAATTAACAGAGAGTAATGTTCTCTTTTAAGGGTTTGCTGAGAAATGTTTTGGATTGCTTGGATGGGAGATTGAGAGTACAGTGTTTCCATCTTAATTGTTTGGAGTACTCCCTCTGTGTACTTTTATAAGTTTGATCAACGCAATTTGTTTCTTTTTTTTTTTTTTTTGCTGCAGCTCCGTCATATATGGATTGCATAATTGAAGAGTGATGAAAATTATAGTTATCATGTGGATCAGATTTATTAATTATATATCTTTGAATGATTAAGGAATCTTTGAAAATGGGTGTAAAATAGTTGTCCTATGAGTCATTCAGCCAGCTTTGGGTCAACTGAACTGAGTATTTTCAATACGGAAAATTCGCCGAATTTATTAAACCTTGATACTATGCGACTATTTTAGGACTTCAGATAGCATGATTTCTTTAGAAAATCAGTTCAACATCTGAAATCGGCTTGCTTTTCTTTTCGAGGTTATGATCAACTCGGCATATCTGGCAGCAAGACATGACAGGCTGATGAACTGATGACCTATTATAAACCTAACGAACAGTACAATGAAGTTTATTTGTACAAGTACACTAAATAAAACTATTGCCTGCCCTCGAGGACATATATAAATCAAAACCACCCTCTTAATTATTTCATCCGAGACAATTTAAAATACAGCTGGAGTCAAATGGATCAACTCTGCTAAAACTAAATCTCCTCTTTTCAGCGGCGGTCAATGAGCGCAGCAATCGCTTACTGCACGTGCATATACAAATCTGAAGACTCTTTTATCACTTATCACTTCATCAGTCCAATTTTTTCTATACCAACCGGAGAATAAGGAGGTGGCAGAATTCGTTGAAATTTTAATGACTCAGAGGGCAGTAAATAATTACTCTGTTGATGGATGGATCGGACTATTCGATCGCCAGATTCGTCAAACTTCCCGGTAGCAGAGGTAACGATCGTTCGTGCACGCACGCCACCGGTGAACTCTCGATCAAGCCATGTTTATATGGCAATCAAGAAACTACGAACTGAAAAAATGTGCACATTTTCGCGTGACCGATCGAAAACTGTCGTGGAAATCGACTGCTGCCGATGACTAGTCTAACACACACACGCAGCAGTGGTCCAGAATGCTAATGAGAGCCGGATCAGCTGACAGCAACAAGCAGGCAGGAGCTAGCCAACGCTAGGCCATTAGCTCGCAGCCTTGCAGTGCAAATGCGTGCAGAAGCTGGGGTCCTGGCCGGCATGGCTAGCTGCAGGTTGCCGTCACGCGCGAAGACTTTCGCTTCCCGATCGAGTTGCCTCGAGCTAGCCCAGAAACGTCGCCGTCGCCCTCTCCGTCGTCGCCGCGCGGTCCCCGTCGCGCTCTCGCCCGCGCATGGCCCCGGTGCATGGCCGCCGTTGCTCCAGCAATCAACACGACTATCTACGCTCTCCCGGCTCTCGGCGCATCAGGCTGCGGACGTCGCCGTCTGCCCAGCAAGAGGGCACTGATTGCTCGCGTTTCTCTCGTTTTTTTTCTAGTAAGACTTTGACCGGCCGGCGCGGCCGAACGATCACGCGAAGACCACCGCGCGATGCACACGGGCCAGCCGGCCGGCGTCCCGTACGTCTCTCCTTCCTCCGCCGACCGCCGTAAGCATCGCGATGCAACGGCGAGTCGGCGACACCCCACCGGCGCCGCGGCCGGTATACATGGTGAGACGACGTACGTGAGGGGCTCAGGGGCCCGGTTGATGGGAGAAACGCCAAGAAATCTCTCCCTATCGCGGCAGATCGGCGAATCAAAACTAGCAGCTCACTGCTGCCGTGTTCTGACTTGAGACTAGAGATTCAACGGGGAGGGGTCGTCGGGTCGACGTGCACGCAGCGCACACGTACAATAAAAATGAGTGTAGCTGACAAGTAGTCTACTGATGGGCTGTCTGTGCATGGATTGATTTCACATTTCAGACTTTCGCGTCGATGGCAACAGTAGTAGCCATACGCCCATACCGAAATGCTATATAGTATCTGTACAACAACTTATCCATTACGCGACGGGTACCGTAGTGCGTGCATGCATACTGTGAGTCTGTGACGAAATTGTCAGCAAGCGACAAATACATACTGCATACAGTAGTACTGCATGGTCGGGGCTGCAACAGTGCAACAACATAGTGTGTATATATGGCCAGATGGGCCAGGCCCATTGGGCGGCCCGAGGCACGGCCCGAAAAAGCCCGATCCAAACACGGCACGGCCCGATATGAATAGTGCCCATGCCGGCCCGGCCCTATCCATCGGGCAGTGCCTGGGCCACAAATCCGGCCCATAGTGCCGGCCCAGGCACGGCACGATTTTTGGGCCGGCACGATGGTGGCCCGGCTCCCCAGCGGCCCAGCCTGGCCTGCCAACGGCCCTGGCCTGCTAGCCGTTGGAGGCCGGGGGGGCCGGGACTATATAAGCCGGCGCCACTCGCTCCCTGCTCCCGATCTCGACCCCCCAAACCCTAGCGTCGCCTCGTCTCCTCGCTCGCTCCGTCGCTCACCGCTCTAGATCTAGAATCCCTCCCGTCTTCTCCCTCGCCGGCGGCGGCTCTCCGCCTCAGGCCGCCACGGCACACTCCGCCAGAGCTCCTCCCGCCTCTCCCTCTCGCCTCTCCTCGCCCGCTCCGCCACGCGCTGCTCTAGATCCAGAGCTTCTCCTGTCTTCTCCATCTCCGGCGGCGGCTCTCCGCCTCTACGCCGCTGCCGACCGGCACGGCACACTCCGCTAGAGCTCCTCTTGTCTTCTCCCTCTCTACTTTCTCTCCTCCTCTCCTAATCTCTGGTGAACGGATCCTCGAATCCGTCCCTAATCCCTAGTCTCCATCTCGTCATCTCCTAGATCCGTGACTCGTCGACCTTGCCAGCGCTTCTGGTGCTCCGGTTTCGCAGGTAAGTGCTCGGACCCTAAACTCTAACCCTAGATCTATTCATGTGTTCTTCTGTTTATGAGTTCTTGCTCTTCCTGACTTCCTCTCTTTCTTCTTCTTGTTCGTGCAGCCGTTGAGGAACCAGAGGGCCGGGCCGGAGCCGTTGTTCGTCCACCTCGCGCAGCCGTTGACAATTTTTTGAATTTGTGAATTCTATTTGAATAATTCAAATTTTTGAATGCTGATTGAGTCATTGAGTGGTTGATGCCTTTAGTGCCTGGGCCGGCACTAAGCCCGGCGGGCCTGGTGGGCCATTGGGCCGGCACGGCACGGTTTTGGGGCTGTAGGGCCGTGCCTGGGCCAAGAAGTAGGCACGGCGTGCCGGCACGGCACGGCACGATCAGCCCACCGTGCCTAATAGTGCCGTGCCGCATAGTGCCGTGCCACTATCGTGCTAGGGCCGGGCCGGGCCGGGCGGCCCGTTTGGCCTTCTATAATAGTGTGCATGATACGCATGCAGCGTAGTGCTCTTTTTATTTTTTAATAAATAACGCCATTAATTTTTAATATTATATTTGATTACTCATTTTATTAAAAAAATATAAATATCGTTTATTTTGTTGTGATTTGTTTTATTTAAAAAACTTTAAGTATATTTTATATTTTATATTAATATTAAATTTTTAAATAAAAATGAATGATTAAATATTTTGATAAAAGTCAATAATGTTATCTATTTAAAATTGAGATAGTATATATAAAGAAAGTAAGCAACTATGAAAGTCAGAAAGTCAGTAGCCTAGTAGAACAAACTACAAAAGAAACTGTTGAACTGCTCGACCGGCTGTACTGATGTGTGCATTACATCGGCTATACAGCATCAAATAGCTAGGTTCCATGTTACTTTCATGTGCAAATTAATTCCTCCGTAGTTTGATTGAGCGAATCCACAACTTGTTTATAAAAACATCGTTTCACGTACTACAGCGTCTAGCGACTGGTACGTGTGTAAGTCAATAAGTCAACCCAAAAGAGCTACTGTTACACGTGTAAACAGATTGGGATGCGGGTGTGGATGGAACACCGTACCATTGCCAGGTATTCAACCATTGGATGGAATGGAAAAATTTTTTAGACCGCAAAAAAGATAACCATTTTAACTTTTTTTCTGCATATTTGGAGCTCAGGTATCCAAGGAAAAAAACAAATGGTACATTTCATGTGTATTTCTCAGATGCCGGGTAGATTCTGATGCATGACGCAGCTTATAACCGCGACAATTAATCGCCATTTTTCTCACGTAGTTGTCCTTTTCACCCTCTATTGCTCTATATATGATTCTCTCTGCGTAAATTGTCTAAAATTATCGATCTGGCTTGCGTAAGTGTAGTGACACTCATCAGTAGTCAAGATTCACCGTGGAAAATTGAAGCCATCGGGGTCCCCGAAAGAAACTAGCCAGGGCTAACCCACTGTACTGCTTAAATTAATGGCCAAGTCAAAAAGGTTGCTCCAAGATTCAGAACCGAGCTATCAAGCTAATACTCCCTCTGTCTAAAATAAAATTGTTTCTATCACTCAAGTCTTATCCCAAAATAAAGTTATTTCTCAATCTATTTTCTCATCTCAACCAATCACAACCAATCTCCATTTAATTTCTTCACATATTCTTTCTTCTCAACTAATCACAAATTTCCCTCTATTAGAGAACTAACACCGATAAAACATCGATAACCAAACGTGAAAGAAACACCATAACAAATCCAAAACTGATAATAACATCGAGACACGATATTTGTTAACGAGATTCAGTCGAAACCTATATCCCCAGGGTACTGATTACGGGCGTTCTTCCCCGATCCAGCATAATTACAGCGTATTAGAGTTACAATGACCCTCGACCGGTACACCGCCGGCCATCCGCTCCCTCTCGCCGCCTTTTGCTAAGTCACCATACGGTTACAATAGGTATGTCTCTATATTTAAGAGATAATTTAGGACAGAGTTCGACTCTAACTCTACCATAATACCTAATACAACTCCAAGTCCTAAACTGTAACCGACTACATACACATACTCGACATAAACTCTAACAAATTCCACCTTGCCGAATATACCACATCAACTTGAATTTGCTCCATGTGAGAACCTACGTGTACCCGAACTTGAGTTGGTTCCTTCTTTGCCATTCACGCCAAGCCGCCCGACAAGCCTACACCAAGCTCACCTCCATCAAGAGACTCTGCTATCCCATAACTTTTTCCTCCGGACTCTACCTGCAATAGTACTCAACCTTCTCTTCAATCATCATAGTAGTCTTGCCAAGCGAAATTGAGTTCCTTCTTAGCTAGAATATCTCCGACTCCCTGAAGAACATGTTCACCTCCATCTTCTGTCCTAAATTTGATTTTATCTACTCCATGACCAGATAATCGATGTTATCACCAAATAGATAAATTCGAACTCAACAGACTGTATGAGGAGAACCCTTTCTTCCTTGACATCTTATGAATCGAGCTAACAAATCCAACATCCACGCTTTTCGCATCCTTAGACTGAGTCCACGATACTTTGAGAAGTTCACCGTCGCCCCAAGTCACTCGAAGAAATCACCACGATAGTCCTTGCTCTTCCACCTCATCAATGATGCAGATTTCTATATATCCCTATTATGCTGATCCGCAGATATTGAATATATCTTGTACTGTCAGACAGTCACGTTGACGCCATCAACAAAACTGACCCGCTGTTGCCCGGGATCGCCGCCGCCACCTCTCGCCGAAGATGGCCTGTTGAGTTCCGCTGCCTGGACTGCCGCCTACTGCATCAAAGGCCCATGCCCTGTAGCTCGCCCGACAACCACAAACCGCTCCGACTTCCGATTGGCTGACTGTCAATCTAGTCGCGAGCCAAAGCCGATGAATCACCACACCGTCTTCCCAGCCGCCAAACGACCTGAGCGCTACGTCTAGCCATCTCCCTGTCAAATGCAACTCACCGAAAGACCAGGGCCACCCCGCTCGGAGTGTTTGACTCCACCGATTGAGAGCGCCGATCGCCTCCAGCTTTAATCAACCCTGAGCGTCACGCCTAACCATCTCCCCATTGAAAGTAGCCCATCTAACGGTTCAACCGCCCGCCTGACATGTCTAAATCCACTGATCAATCCGTTGATCGTTGCCGTGCTCCACCTTGCGTCAATGTCCCTCCCTGTTTATTACATGCAGTAGTCATGGTGTGGGGCACCTCCATCGTGCCTCTATTCATGGATCTCCCACAGGCTCTAGTACCACTTGTTATAAAAGCTAGCCTACATCCCCGGGCACTAATTACGTGCGCTCCTCCCCAATCCAGCATAATTATAGCATATCAAAGTTACAACGGTTCTCGATCGGTATGTCGCCAGCCAGCCACTCCCTCTCACCGCCTTCTACTAAGTCACCATGCGGTTATAGTAGGTCTGCCTCTCTATTTAAGAGAGAAGCTAGGATAGAACTCTACCTTAATACCCACTACAAGTTCAAGTCCTAAATTGTAATCGACTACGTACACATATTCGACATAAACTCTAACACTCTCAATCATTTTCACCTACTTTCTTAATACTCATGCCTAACTCCAAAAATACCTATATTTTAGGACAAAGGGAGTAATACTTTTGGCCTGTCGCAGGGAGAGAGTACGGCTCAAGATGGCTTGTTTGCAAGTCAGAAGCACGTGCTAGACAATAGTACTCTTTCTGTTCCAAAATACAAGTATTTCTAGGTTATTTAGTAGAGATTAAGCTTAAAGAGAAGATTTTGGTGCCCTTCAATAAATATGAAATGAATGTAGATGAGAGGATAAGTAGAGATAAGATAGAAAAAAATTTAAATAGAAATCGATTGATGGGATAAGTAGTACTATAAATAATGATAGAAATTCTTATATTATAGAATAAGATTTAAATTCTAGAAATTCTTGTATTTTCGAACCGAGGGATTACATCAGTAGGCTCAATATTGAGTTGCTTTCCCACTCGAGAGCTCATCGTACTCGGTTGCTGCTCATGATGTTTCCAATGTTGTTTGGATGATCCGAATATTCGTCTTCTTCTTGGGGGTAGGGTTAACAAATGTGTCGATTTGTGGTTATCAATTGATACGAGCTGGCTTGAATCGATAAGATTCAACGGAATTCGAGTGGAAACTGTGAATTTCAAGCGTTTTTGGGGCCGTATTCCATACCCAGTTCGAATTAGTAAACCCAGCTAGGAGGCAGCTAGCTGTATCCATTTTTTCTGCTAGATTTCATCTCATTTTCTCTGCAAAGACTGCATGCAGAGGTGCAGTTTATTCTGTCGTACGTGTTGTATAGATGTTTGTCTGCCACCGACTGAATCCTTAATTCCTGACTGCATTCCAGTATTAAGTAATGCTTTTCTGAAGATCAGATACTATAGCATGACACAGGCAAGTCATCGTTTGCTCAACCACTGCTTTGAAAATTATTGGTGTGATTGCAACTTTGCGAGAGATGAAAAATCGGTTGTATTTAAAATTCACCTCTGATTCAGAGGCTGTTGAATTTCTGGCACATCTTGTCCAACAGATGAGTCAAAATGGCTAAGCTATCTGAAGACCGATCGATTTGTTAAATCAAACGAAGTCTCGGTACTGATAATTAAGTAACAGCAAGTTCAAACCAGAACGTGGGAGGCTGCTAATAATTGTGGAATAAACGGTAATCTACACATAAGGTTCTATCCCAGCAATTCAAAATCTGAGAAGTTCAGTTGAAGACAGGGACTAATACAAGGACATGGACCCAGAAATGCCAGTAAAAACAAATCCTTGGAACCGTACAAAATTGACTGCCAATCAGGACGGTTTACAGATAAATAAAATCACCAGCAGATGAAAACCTGAATAACTGACAATGATCGGTTCATCAGTTTGCACCTATTAGCTTAATACATCCATTTCAGACCATGAAATTTTGCGCTAACGCTAGATGCTTAAAGTTGACGTACGTACGGACAAACCATATAACAAACAATAATCAGGTTAACAAATAATAGAAAGAACTTAGGTAAAACACATACACTCGTACACATATATCTCTACTATAAAAAAATAATGTTTTTATCGGTTTTTTTCGTCCGTCACTAATGTCAGCATTACGTGGCAGCCTCGTCCAGTCACTCCGAGAAGACACGTAGCACTTCGTCCGACTCCTTTGTACCCTGCGGCCTGCAGGTGTGTTCCCATACCTAATTCGGAGGCGACGGCAGCGTGATCCATCGCGACTTAGGTGGCCGCAGCGATGCAGGTGCGGCGACGACATCATGCGACACGCGACGACGGCAGCGGCAATCCCTCGACAAGCTCTCCGCCATGCGGAAATGGTGACGATACATCGGCAGGACCACGCGACAGTATTTGCCACGTGAATGTGTTGATCCGTCGCCTCTATTCCCAGGCGATAGTGTAATCCCTTATATTTTCTTTGCTTTTCTTCTTGCAGATCTAGTGTTTCCTTCCGTTTTCTCCTTAGATCTCTATGGCATACAGCAGAGCAGAGCATGCGATTCCCAAAATGAATTACAAACTTGTGCTTTTCGATGTATATATCTTGTTTATCAGATATCAAATTGCGTATTCGGAAGAAATTTCAGGTTTCTAATGAGCAGTTTGCTATACACGACACACGATACATTCTGTATCTGGCACTTATAATCTGCTCTTTTCAACAATTCTAAGGGTAGACAACTTATTATTGCTTGGTTTCTGTTGTTTCATGTATTGGATAGATGTAATGCTGCTTTGATCAATGAAAAATTGCTTATATTGCTTTTTTACAATCGCCTGACCTGCAAATACTTTCAAGATTTATATCTAAGTAGTATTGAGCTGATTCCTTCTAGGGAGATTAAATTCTCTTTTAGAACTTGAGTTGGATAGTATCTCATCTATTTTTTCTTTCTACCTGTTTTACTTAATATAGGAGAATGTTTATGGAAGATGGCAACAATGCCTAGGACTAGAGCACTCACCCTAAAAAGGTCATGATTGTCCAATCAGGTATTACGCTAATATTCTTCTACTAAGAGCTCCTTTTGAACGCATGATTCTCGAAACACGAGAAAAGAAAAAACATGTAGGATTTGGCTTGCCACTTCAAATCCTATGGATGGAAAAATACAGAAAAACTATAGGATTGAACATTTAGATGGAGCCTAGGAGTGAAAGCTATATTTTGGGCTTGGGTTGATCATCACATTTTCTTTTCACCATAGAGTTTTGTGGGATAAACGTCGATGCCTCTAATCATTTATCAGAGATTATGTCCAATCATGTATAACTAAAACTGACTTCACTGATTATGTTCGATTATGTACAACTAAAATTAATTTTACCTCGGCTATGTACATCCATTGCGGATGTAGACGCCACGATATTATATATTAATCCATTATCTTAAAAATTAATTTCGCCCGGTGTAACGCATAGGTATTTTGCTAGTATGTGTGTGTGTGTGTATATATATACCCGTTTGGGGCCTCAAGGTTTGAAATACATGAAGTTTGTTCAAATTTTTTAGATTTTTCAACTTCTAAGTATATACCCAAGTGTAACAGTTTGATTGATATCTATACCTTGCAACAAAACATCTCAAATTCAAAGTTATTTCTTAAATTCAAAGTTATTTCACCATCACATATCACATACCTAGTTAATTATATGTTTGGATGACACATACCTAAATTAAAATTTAAGAAAAAAGGCATGCATAAGTTCAAATTTAGTTCAAACTTGTTTGAACTAGTTAGTAAACAATTAACACTCATACCCAAAAGTTTTTAAAATTTTCATACTCATTTAAATTAGTATATATCCGATTTGAATCTTGAAGTGTATATATAAGAGAGAGAGAGGTAACTAACGGTTGTCTATCTATTTGTTATATTATTCCGATAGCTCAAAAAGAACCATAAAGTTTACCTTGGAGGCCTAAAAATTACCACACTAATACATGAAAAAAGAAAAATATCAACATTGTTTCATTGTGGTGGGTTCCAATTATAACAGCACATATCGCTATAATTGTATACAATGTACCGTTATATCTATGGAGACTGAAGCTAAGAGTTGTATATCAAACACAATTCTACCCTTAAAAATGTATTATAAATAAAGTATAATTGTATCAATGGAAACAAAAGCTAAAAGTTGTATATCGAATTCTATTCCACTTCTAAATCAAGTTCCCGCAATTTGCTTTACAAAACTGCTAGTTATATTAAAAAGAGAGCTTTAAAAAGAGCCACTAGACTCACTCTAGAGGCATATAAATTACCACATTAATCGAATAAAACATATATACATATATTGTTAGATCGTGGCAGGTTCACATTATAACAGTAGATGTTTATTCGATATAATTGTATACAAATGCAACTTTACGTATGGTAACATAAACCGGCATATAAATTACCACATTAATTGAAGAAAACATACAAACATATATTGTTAGATCGTGGCAGGTTCACATTATGACAGTAGGTGTTTATTCTATATAATTGTATACAAATACAACCTTTGTAACATACCAGGATTTCTCCTAGGAGAATTTAGCAACGAAATCAAGTTTTCGTTTATCAAAAAAAACTTGATTAAAAAGGGTCACAAAAGGACGTAAGTTTTCTTCCAAGTTAGGAACGAAATTATAAAAGTTTAACCTAGGAAAATAATAAGATAGAAGTGATTGTTCGTTCATTTTCATAATAGGACGCATATGCATTTGTATAGCCTAAGGAATTTCTAAAAATGATTGGTTAAACATAAAATCATGGAAAAATTCCTGTAAACACTATTCCACATAATTAATCCACTGTAAATTTTCCATGATTTTATCACTTCAGTAAGTACTTCAATAAAATCCCTCAAATCAGCTAGACTAGGGAGCTAGCTAAAAATGAATGGGTATAATTCTAAAATTCACCAAATAAAAAATGAAGACTAATCAAGCAGTGCCCTTCTACCAAAGTATGAGTCAACATGAAAATTTCAACCATAAATTTTGGTTTAATTTAATTCTCAAAGAAACCACATAAAATGATAAGAGCAAGGGCCTAGGGAATATTTTGGACTGCAGAAAAACTGTATCATTACCCCTACTTTGCAATTTCACCAAAGACAAGCCAGACCACTTCTAACCACGAAATTTGTTCAACAGGTTAAACACATCTTTCTCTTTCTCCAATAATTTTTCCATAATTTATGCTCCTCAGTAACCAAGGGAAACGATAATACAAAGACTGCATGTTGGACACCTCACAAGACTTAGTCTCTAGAGGATTCTTCTCTCAATTTCACTTCCATGTGGGACCCACAAGACCCTGGCCCACTTGTAAGCCTCACTACAGCATGGGACAGTGTGTTTTACCCAAACCTCTAGCCATCCTCCTTACTTTCCCTAGGAACTAACTACATGGACCCACTATTTGGTATCTAGACCTAGCCCAAAATATGTGACAAAATATTTCTTGCAAAGTGGGACCCACCCATGCCACTGTAGGAGTAGGCACACCTTAGCATGCACAGCAGACGTGTCCTCTCCTCTGTTCTCCTACTCTCCCTCTGCTCCAGCACACCAGCCCAGCTCAACTCTAGAGGATCTCGACCAATTCACCTCAAAACACACCAGCCGAGTCTCCTCCTCATCCTCTCCACGTTCCCACCGAGAAAACTCACGGAATCCCCAAGGATCACCGCTGGCAACCTCATCCTCCCTGCTGCCGATAGTGTTCGATCGAGCTCGAGTTAACTCCGGTGAGCTCCACCCTCTCTCAACCACGGGAACACGATATACATCTCCTAATCGTTCTATTTTCGTACTTTATGGCCCTAGGTTTACTGGTCGGAGCCGCCGTGCACTGCCTCTGCTCCGCTGGACAGCTGCCGTGACACCTTTGCTGTTCCGGCCAGTCCAGGACGTCATAGACCAAGTCCTCGCGCCAACGTCGTCGCCTTACCTCTAGGAGCCAGCCGACAGAAGGAATCAAGCTACGAAGCCGTGGAGCTCGAGATCGGCCTCCGTCTTCCCCAACTTCGGCCGAAGACCTCGCCGACGATTCCGTCATCCCTGGTAGGTTTCAGTTCAATACCTTGCACAAGACACATCTCTAGGGAGCCTCTAACATGGTAGACACTCTGCCTTGGCTGCAACTTAGCCGGAACTGCCCACCGCCGTGAAACCGTGAGGATCCGCCACGCCGAGACCATTCTCTCCGTCGCCGCCAGGCTGTCAGCCCTCCTCTATCTTGGGATATTGCACAGTGAGCTTCCTGGAGTCCTCTAATATCCTATGCACGCATCAAAATGGCAAATCCAAGCCTGTAGAGGAACATGCACCGTGACCCCGAACCACTCCGCCGCCTGCGCCGCCTTCGCAGTCGATTCCGATCATCCCCAGCCACGATCCGGTTGCCGATAGATGCGCAAGATAATGGGCTTCATCTTCTGTTTTGGCCACGCCGCCTAAAACGCCACCATTCACCAGCGGCGACGGCGAGAAGTTCGCCGGCATTGCCGATCTACTTCTCCCCCTGCTCTGTCTCGCTGACAGACGGGGCCCACGTCGCTAGAGCGTGGAGGACTTGATTAAAAGAGATTAAAACTTGTAAGGCTATGTAGTAAAATATACACTCTATGACATGTGGACCCGAGGACCTATACGCAAATAAACAAAAATCCGAGTACTCTTAATGAAAAATCCTCTCACACGTGGCTAGGGATCGTGGGTTATATTTTCGGAAAGCCCGAGTACATTTTTGCAAAATGCCACTCACTGACCGGTGGACGGAACATGGGGCCGACTGGATTAAAAATTCCGAAAAAAAAAATAAAAGAAAATACTAAATGGCTTTATTATTTCAGCTGAAACAATATGCAAACTTCAGAATTATATCTAATGCCATTTTACTCCAAATTGGGGTGAATAAAATTTTTGCTGGAATCACAAAATTATGAACTTTATTCCTGTAGAATAAATCTGGGGAAATCAGTACCTAAAATTCCTTAAAAATAATAAAAGAACATAAAACACATAACCTTATATATAAATTTAACTATTTTCTCATTACTATAAATTAAGGTTTGGTAAATTGCATCAAATATTGATCTTTACTGCAGGTGAACTAAAACCAAATTTCATTTATATGAAAGACACTTATATAAAACTTGTAATAGGTAAATACATAACATTTAGAATACATAATATGTATTGACTTTCAAAATGCATAGGAAATATTATTGGCTCAAATAATATGAAACCAAATTTGTTGCTTCAAAACATTTTGCTTTCAATTCTGGATAACAAAGAATTAACCAAAAATTGGTACATAATGACACCTTTAGGGTTTCTAAAATAGGTAAATATTTTGTATAGGATATAAAGGGAAATTGTTCTTAAAATCATAGAAACTTTATTTAACTCTAAATGAGTTACACCCAAAATGGCAATATGTTCACAGCACATCCTTCTTCTAAAATATATAAAGTTATATCTCATAAAGACTTAGTCTAAAAACACTATATATCAAATTATATGTATAGATACCGTATAGAAGCTTAAAACTTATAAAAATTAATATCACCAAATTGGAAGTTGATAAAATAGAACTTCTTCACCAAAACTCATCAAGGACGGCAGTACGCGAAACAACACTGGGCGTAGGATCCACACATTTTAAATTAATTTGGACATTTAATATTATTTTGTAACTAGACATATTTGTGTATAAAGTCTTCTAAATTTATATCTCGCGAAATGCAAAATAACAAAATAGAACTTCCTTCACTAAAAATCGTCCAAACCAATGCCTACCCACTATCTAAAGTTCAACTTAGCAAAACACGCTCATAGAGTATCTCTAAATCTATATAGGTACAAATACGGTATTATGTACATAGAAAATGTAAAATTCATTAACTCCCAAACCGTAAATGAGAAAAAATAGAAATTCTTCACCTAAATTCATTTTATAAAGTAGCCAACCTAAGGTACAAATATCATGCATATTAGAGGCATTTTGGAGTTTTCGCATTATTTGCTATTTATTTGGTCGTACGTTATTTTCTTTCTAGAGAACGAATTCGATATCGGTAAAGAAGTGAAATAGTTGGTATTCGAGTATTCAAGAGTAAGGCAGAGTATTATCCTCTCCTCTTGAAAACAAATTGAATCCTATGTTTTGGAATGAATTTATTGTTTGTAAAATTGCATGCGTATTTGTGCATAACGTATGTGAATGTGTAAATGGTAGTCTATGAACCTATTAGTTGTATGATTCACCTTAAACGTTGTACGGCCTTGCTGTTGTACTTAGGCTGGGTTAGAGTACTTGTTTGTACTCCATGGGGTCTATGTTAAATTAATACACTTGCTTAGCTTTACCATGCTTAGTAATGTGCTAAAATTAACAGTGATATTATATATTTTGAAAATATGGGAATTTAATAACTCCTGGACCAGAGGGTGAAGCATAGGTGGCAAAGGGCGGACCGGGCGGCAACGACCGAGCCGGTCCGCCGGCCCGCTACGGCACGGCGTGTAGGCACGGTTCCTGTAGCGGGTCGGCCGTGCCGGCCCGCGTGCCTCCCCCCGGCCCAGGGCCGGACGCGCGGGGTCGTGGGCCGTGCCGTGCCGGAGGCCGTCGGCAGCCACCGTGCCGGGCCGGCCCGTCCGCGGAGCCTGACGCGGCGCGTCCGGCGTCCCCGGCTCCTGCCGCCTGCCGGCCCGCGCTCCCCTGCGCGCGACCCCCAGGGCCTCCCCGCATGCGCGCTCGCCCTCTTCCGCCGCCTGCGGCTCGGCCTTCCCGGCTCGGCTCCTCGCTCCTCCGCCTCAGTCCCGCGGCCTCGCTCCTCCGCCCGTCCGCCGCCTTCCCGGCGCGCGCCTCCTCGGCCTCCGTCGACCTGCCGCCGCGCCTCCCGCATGCGCGCCGCCTCCTCCGCGGCTGCCGCTTTCGCCTCCTCGGCCTCGCCGCTGCCGCCGCTCCGCCTGCGCGCCGCCACCCGAGGGCCTCCGCCCGCTCCCGCCTGGCGCCGGTCCGAGCCGGACTGAGTCAACTGAGTCTGAGAGAGATGAGTAAAAAAGAAAAAAAGAGACTTAAAACATTTTAAAATTAGAGGAGTGGTAAAAAATATATGTAAATAAAATGAAAAATTATGTAAGATGGTACAAAAATATGAGGGTATTTTTTGGAATGATATTAGAGGAGGATTTTTATATGTTTAAACAAGCAAAATAGAAGAACATACAATAGTTATGTGCAATTTAATTTCTACATAGTGATAGAGAAAAATTTGCGCAATGAGCCTTGTATTGATTTTGATAATTACAGACGTGCCTCATTAAAAAACCCCCTCTGTCATGTAAAAACTCAATTTGAGAAAC